>JAULCC010123156.1:0-13840 GCA_032358795.1 Nuttallia obscurata
ACATCATATTTATAATAACTATTACCCGGCGTATTACTATCACAAGTTAATTGATCATTACATTCACTATCAAGTAAAATATCCCACATAAGAAGCGAATGGTCTGGCAATGCACTAGATGCTACGGAGGAGACAAGCTTATTCTTGTTAATAAGATCTGTCACTCTTAATACTCTGAATTTTCCAAATTTATCAAAACAGTCGTGGTTAACAAAACAATAGTCCACTACAGAGCTACCCTTAGCAGAAATAGAGGTAAAATCGTTACACATATTATCACGACCATTTAACATACACATATTTACATTGATTAAAAAGTCTAATAATAATTCTCCGTATCTATTAAAACTAAAATCTATTACTTCACGGTCAATTACATTATCGATACCTCTAATAAAATCATCATTTTCCCCACATCTACTATTGAAATCCCCACAAATATACAGAGTTCCACAATCCTTGTACTGATAAATAATAGACAGCAAAGAGTCATAAAAATGGTTTACATCAAATATTCTGGACGAATTTTCGAGAGGCAAATAGCATATTTGAATGATTGGTTATTACAAAACTTGGTCCGACTGTTACGATAAAAGTTTATCTATTTCCTAATTGTACTCAGACAGTAAAAGAAGGTTTTCATTTCAATCATTGTAAAGACAGTAGCAGTCTTTGCTTGAGATAATGGCATACCACAGAGTAATGCTGCAACGGTATGTCAGCATCTGCAACAGCTATACGAAGCAATATTTATGTGTAATCCTAGGTATACATGTACAGCATTAGAACTAT
This sequence comes from Nuttallia obscurata, assembly GCA_032358795.1. Taxonomy (NCBI): domain Eukaryota; kingdom Metazoa; phylum Mollusca; class Bivalvia; order Cardiida; family Psammobiidae; genus Nuttallia; species Nuttallia obscurata. Next base: position 793 of record JAULCC010123156.1, read on the forward strand.
GAAACAAGGAAAAAATACTATTAAAATGTGACATTACATTATATATTGTGTCATATATCTAACATATAGATATATATCAACAAATATTGGTCAAATATCATAAAAGTTAAATTGAAACAGAAATACATTCCAATTTGTTCAATGTATGCATACGCAAGCACACTCTAACATTCGTTCAAGCACACACATATCTATTATTTATATCTCAATAATTTAACGTTTGAAATCTTTCAAAATGTGACAGCAAATCCTTGCAATATTTCATTATATATTAGCATTGTCTGATTTCAAACGTTCTATGATATTGATGAAATTTGTTTCCAAAAAATAATGTTTTGTAATATGTCTATGTCTTAAATTATTAAAGGCGCAGTGGCGTAGTGGAAATGGTGTCCGCCTTGCGTTCAGGAGGTTGCGGTTTCGAGCCGTGAGGGGGGGGCCTTCTACAGACCTTCATTTGTTAACACCAAGTACTGGTTCTACCCAGGAAACGGACTCGAAAGTGTTTCTACAAACCATATAGGCTTTCAACATAATCAAGCTAAAATAAATAAGTTTATACTATTTTTTTAAGTTCGGATGAGAACAAGTTATGACACTCATCTCAAAGGGAACTACACATTCTATTCATTTAATGCTATGTTATTCCACCTTCCTACTTCGACACTAATCGATGATAATAATAATAATGATAATAATAATAATAATGATGACAATAGCTTTTATAAGTTTTGTGATGCATTTGCTAGGTATGACTACAGTCTAGAAATGTTCATATAGGTTCGTATATGTAGAAATATAGAAAGTTGCATGTCGAATGCGTATAAATATATATTTAATTTTTATTAAGACATTTTCTGTTTATTTAACTTTCAATAAACCAAATCCCAGAGTATCCACTATTACAAAGTATCTTTATTGTTTATTACAGTCATCATACATGCATGTTCAATAAAAAACTTGTAGACCATGCCACCCATATTTGAATTATAAGAGCCTTTAAATTCTTACCTTTATAACAAAGGAAAGGGGAGACTACTTAGAATTAAATATCAACACGAATAAAATATTATACGCAATCTTCTAAATGTACCCTTGTTTTCCTCATGAGACAAACAGCTTGTCGGACTAACCACTCTTCGTCTGGTCTGGTTCGAAATGGTTTGAAAAAATAGTTTAAAAGAAATAAGTACTGTCTGTTCATCTATGTCGCAATTTGCAGCGACGAGATTGGGGTCAGACCACAGACCAGTCAAGATAAATAAGAGAAGTATGACTATAGGCCAGATCCTTGTCTAGTAGATCATGTAGAAAATAGAAATTAGTTCGATACAGTAATTTGAATTTAGTAGTCCCGAAACGAAACATGTGGAAATATTTTAAGCATGTATTGAAGGTAAGAGGGATTTATGAGAAATACTTAGGCAATTTCACACCAACTCCTGTTTGAAGGAGGCTACTATAGAGAGATAACTGCTCTTTTTAGAAAGCTCATATTTACATTGCTTCGTATGTAATGGTTTTGTCGGTTATAATATCGTTAAATAGAATTAGATAGTTATGTGTTTTTCTGTAAGTAATTGTATTGATTCTGTTGTAGGTCTACATCAACAATGGGGCTACAGGAGAAATACGTTTTAACCAGTCAGGATCTCGAGTTAACTATACTCTCAGTTTGTACAACCACGGTGGCATAAATCTTTACAAAAAGGTGAATCTTAACCTCTGACTATACAGAAATCATGTGTCCAGGTCCACTATAGTAAGATAATTGAGCCACATGAAGTCTTTCGGACAGGTCCCGTTCCGGTGCAACGCGTGTGACTTCTAACACCGTTACATTTATTTACGTCAACGTCATTTGCGTTAACGTTTTAACAACGACTTAAGCGACGCACTCTGTCGTCGTAGATAATCGTGGTTAGACTTGTACCTCGAAATGCGGTGCGAAATCGGCTGAGACAGCGCGTGATTTTTTTCAGGAGGCCTCAACCTGGCGTTGTAACGTCATTGCTTCGATGGTCGGCAACCTTGCAAGGCGCTGAAGGTCTGCAGTATTCAGTGACGAGTCACGGTTAAACTTTTCAAACGCCGACGGCCGAGTCCGCATATATAGACGACGTAATGAACGTTTTGCACGTAATTGTATCTTGTAAGTACAACCGTATTGGCTTGGGAGGTGTAATGGTATGGGCAGCCATTTACCACACGTTTTGTACCGATTTGGTCATAATCAATAGCAATATTCTGCTCAGGGTTACATTTAAGAAATTTTAAGGCCCGTAGTCCTACGGGCCTTTCACAACTTCAACCCCCTGGAGCACATGCGGGGCATACTCGGTCGCCGTGACCGTCGCTTTACGTGAAGAGTGGGTGCGCATGTTGCGAAACCTGTGCGATTCTGTGGCAAGCCGATTGCCAGCAGTCACCCAAGGTCAAGAAAGGCATGCCCGATACTAACATTGTTATTAAAGCCACAAAATGCATTTTGAATTTCTTGAAATTCACAAAAATGTTTAAGACAAGTTGTATATGCCATAATACTTTCTCCAACTCGGTACAAAAATTATGAAGGATGCGTTTCTTTTTGACGTAGGTACATTAGCAAGAAGCCACTACCTTAATAAGAAACTTTTATGTATAAATTACAATTAAATGAAGACACGAATGAAGCTTTTGATGATAGTTTGAAGTGGCAAACCTCTACATCTATTATGACGTTTTACGTTAACCGATACTTATAAATCACTGCCAATAATAAAAAATATTTATTTTATCTCCATTACAGGTAGGAAACTGGCAGAAAAATGGTGAGTCTCCAGCACAACGTATTCAGTTTCAAGATGTAGGCAAACAGGAAGAGAAACAAGCCAGGGGAATATTCAAACCATGTGAAAAAGTCGTAGTAGTTCTGGTACGTTTCTTCTCTGGTACCATGTGCGTTACTAAAATTAAATCTTGGCAATGAAACCTATTGAATGTGGTTAATTTCTGGATATACATAACACTTTGTAGGATATATATAACGTAATGTTTTATACCTGACACACTATTAAATATAAATTCAAGTATCAAGCCTGTATAGCCAGCCGTGTTTGTGTCACTTGATGGCATATGTAGTAACTTGTATCTCTATATCTGTGTTACATATGTTAATACATGTGAATCTAGACATTTAAACAATAATTTGTAGAAAATTCTGATTATCAGTATTTGACGACTATTAGGTATTGGCATGGAATACGGACCCCGACCAGTAACCACAGAATGCGGCATCTGCTTTTAGTCTGACAGTTTTTACTTGAATTGTAGCTTAAGCATTTTCAACTGACCAATATTTACAATACCAAATAATGTGTGACCTTACTTCCAAGTGATCCTGGCAAATAAATCCTACACTCTTCAGAAGTTTAGATTTTTCTGTCTATATTATTCAGAGCTTTGTATATCTAAAATTTTTGAGTGGCGCCATTTTCAGCTCAAAAGCAATATTTTTGAACCCTTCTGTTTCTAACAATATTTCTTCACTAATGTTTATTTTCATTTTTCTTCTTATGTCGTTTTCTTATTAAATATTTTCTAGGTCATTTGCATGTCAATTTCCGGTGAGATTCGGGATTTCCTTGTCGTGGGGCTTTTGGTGTCTTTCAGTTCAGACTGCAGGCAATGTAGATCCTCCATGGTGTGATTGCGTGCTTGCGGTAGTACTTTTTCATCTAGCGATCAAACTGTCGTGTCCATGTCGTCGTACCGTTGCATTTTTAGGTTCTCAATGTTAATACACTGCAACTTCTTCTGGGTATATGTCTCTCCGATTGCTATTTTTTCAATACTTCAAAATATTCAAGATGCATCTGATATCGTGAAACTTTCAGGTTTTCTCCATCCCTTTAGACGACGACCAAACTTTAGTGCAAAATTCTATTCTAATGTTTTAATCTTTCTTCATTTTATAGGAACTCTTTGCATTGTTATATTAAGCGCCTGCCTTCAGATTTTACTGTTTTGTATTGGGGACATTCATCCAAATCCAGGTCCTGAAAACAACAAATGCTTCCAATTCTACTCTGTACGACTCTCCTGTCTTTTTGATGTATCTTTTTCATTATCTTTCACTGGTCCACTATAATGTCCAAAGCATTCTAAAATTGATATATTTACTACCAAATTGGATAGTTTTAATATTCTCTCTTTTTTTTAACTTGACTTAGCAGTGCTGTCGAGTCAGCTGACATATGTATCTCGTCTTAACGTAAGGATCGATTGACAGATAGCCATGCAGGTGTCATTCTGTATGTGAGAGACAATATAAGTTACCGTCGTAGCCATGACTTCGAACTTCTCGGATAAGAATGCAGTTGGAAAGAGCCCCTTTTTAATCACCAACATATACTAACTGGTGAATTCTATAGACTACAAAATGACTCTTATATTTTCAACAAAATTAAAAACTCTTTAAACTTGGCTGTTGACTCCGGTATAAATAATATAATTATAACTGGCGATTTTAACTTTTACATGCTCAATCCCCAAGCTTCCAGAAAGATTAACTGCCTTTGTTAACAATTTGGTCTTGTATAAATTATCAACGAACAAACACATTTTACTGAGAATTCTTCTTCACTCTTTGATATTATGTTAGTAAAAGTGTATATAGATAAAGTCACTTTAAGTAGTGTCGACAATCCTTTCCTTTAGCAACATTGCCCAATATATAGACTCTTTAATCACAGAAAACCTAAATGTATCTCTTATTCGAGGAAGACATGGAAGTATGAACAAGGGATTATAACCTACTTAAAAAGAAAGCTATGGAGACTGAAAGGACTGATGAAATAGATATGTTTAAACTAAATATATATTGTTAGTTATCATGATTATAAAAGTACATAAGAGAGAATATAAATAAGTTTTGCCTGGTGTCGTATAATTTTAAATCGGAAAAACATAATGTTTGACAGATGTACAATAAAACTTTCTCTAATCATGAATCATAAATTACAGTTTTTTGTTTTGAAGTTTGTGTTCCAAAGACTATGCCAAATCATTTCATTGGTAGATTGTGTAATGTTGCTAAAGAAGTCATGACAAACATCAATATTGTTTTTATATAATTCTAGGAAGAACCATTCGTCATGCTGAGGCCTTCTCCAAAGGGAAACAGTCTTAGTGGGAATGAGATGTATGAGGGGTTTACAATAGATCTTTTAAACAAAATCAGCGAGGATTTAAAATTCAAGTACGAAATATTGTTGTCCCCAAAAAACGAGTACGGTGGGCCTAAAATGCGGAGTATGAGTAGGGACCTAAGCGAAGCCGAATGGGGCGGAATTGTCGGGGAAATCTTAAAAGGGGTAAGTTTGTCATTATTGAACACTAAAATGATACTGGAAAATATAAAACAATAAAACATACCACCATTTGAAAAGAATCAGTCTAGCAAAATGCATAAAAAATATGAAATATCGTTTTTGTTTTCACAAAAGTTTGTATTCCGAAACATTTCGTCTGTTGAGAATGTTTTTTTTTTGGTACGCAGTTCTAAACTCAAGTTTAAATACGTTTTTACTAAATATAAATAAGTTTAAACTGTGTGTAACATTTGTAAGATTGTCGTTAATGTAACGTAACGAAGGTCATAACTTCTAAGCTGAAACTAAATGTTATTTTTCGAGAAAAGTTTCCTTATTTTATTGATTTTTCAATTGACGAAGACTTTTTAAAGCATCAGTCTGTTCTATTTGACTTTTCCATACAATAAGGAAACACACTGTTTAAATATCAAAATATTTTCAAATATATAAAAAAAAAACTGACAAAGAGGATGATATTTGCACAAAAAAGAAAATGGAAATATTTTTCATAAGTCTTGATCACAAACATTACAAAATTATTTTTTGTCCTTGATACTAAAACTAAAGTATGGCTGTTTATGATGAATAATTTAAAAATGCACATTTTATTTTTGCACTATTGGAAGCTGTAAAAGACACAAATAACACCAATGAAATGTATGTAACGCACCCGTCACTGTGACGTTTAAAACATGAAATAAGAGGTCCCTTTTCACATTACTGACGGTATATCGTTTTTTTATATCGTCAACTTGCAACGATTTTTGCTGATTGAAGTGATTTTAATAAACCGCTCAAACTCGAAAAGTTATTGTGTTGTCGAGTAAGAACCCAGTTTCCAATTTCTGTATTAAGCAATGTTCGACGTCATTTTCCGAAATGTTTGTGTGCAGAACTCCTTTTCAAGACCAACTAAAATCCAACAAAGCTATGTAATATTTTTAAATTGAGGCTTAATTAACGTGCGAGTACATGCTTTTTGCGTTGGACTTTTTTCGAAAATGTCCGGATTTTTTAAAAAAAATATGTTTCATTTATTAAACGGATCGCTCTATTAACATACGTGGCGACCCTTTATGTAATTCGGCTTCAAACGTAATTGAGCGGTAAAATATGTAACTGCGCTGTTTGCGAAAATATTGACCAGGCACAAATGTAACTAATTGGCCATAGATGTAACTGCAGCTCTATATGTAACTGCTGAGGACATAAATCTAACTGCATATCTTTGCTACATCTGCTACATAGAGAATCTTACACGAGTTGTCATTATGTATCAACTTTTATTACACGACTTTTATTGGCGGGCTTCATAACGGTTCATGAACGAGTGTTGAATAATAGTTGATACAAAATAACAACGAGTATAGGATTTTTTATCACATGACAAATTTTACTACAACAAAAGATTAATAAGGTTTTTCTTTTATTGATTTTAACTAATTAGATAATCCAGTTAAGACTATGACGTCGTTTTTCGTCATTACGTTATTTTTGTGACGTCAGTTCTCTTGATATCACACATGCTGGAGATCGTTGTTCTTTGATGATAAGGATATTCCTGTTATAAAATCAATTCTACCATATGTTGCAGCTGTGAAACAGTCGAATATAATCATCCATACCTGTACCGATCGACCAACAAAGTGGACTTGTATAAATGCTTCTTTTGAAGGAATATAATGTAATGAAAGAAACAGAAATATTACTAATACCATCACATTGATAATAATCATTATTACAAAATTAATGATATATATAAATAATAAAAAAGTATAAACACTAATACAGCTGATTCTTCATTTAGAATCTACTACTACTTCTACTACTTAAACAAATGCTACTTTTACAATGGTTACTACTATATCACTTCTGCTAGTATATTTACTACAACTGATACTTTAACTAGTTTTATTACTTAAACTACATATCTTCTACAACTTCCTTTTCTACTCTTTATTAGTAATGATAATAATCACCATCAGCTATTGTACGTTGAATTCTTGGGTTATCAAAGTTATCAAGAGACATCACCTCTGCTACTATTCAGAATCGGAATAAGTTGCTAGTTATAATCAATAATAAAGTAATGTTGTGGATGACGACGATAGTGACAGTGATGTTCATGTTATTTATAATAATTGAGATAATAATGATGATGATGAAAATATATAGCATATTATATCTGGTCAAATCGAGATCACCAAAATCGTGTCATAGAATGTCAATTATAAAAATTTGGATCAAAATCAAAGTCAAATCAGGTTCAAGATTGGGATCATATTGACAATGACAACAAATACAAATATTTTATTCGGCTGTTTACAGCCTACAAAATATAAACACTGGATGAACAAGTATAAGAACATGGAAAATGTTCAAAATAAATAAAGCTTAACAAGAACACAAGTCACCATAAACACATTTGTATTTTTAAATTATTTATAATGTCTCATATATAAATATTTATTATTTTATATATAAGCATTCATACATAAATAAATTAGTTTATTATACCTCAGTTAAACCTCCTGTACAAAATCGCCGTAGGCGATCGGGTAATATTCTTTCATATCAGGCCGCAGAATTTTGGAAATGAATATCACCTTTTGAATATCACCTTTTGCAATAACACCCGGAGTTACGCAGGCGCTCGAGATTGATTTAGAAAGCGTTTTATGTCCTCTGTGTATGTCTAAAAAAGAATATGATAGAGTTTTCTAAAAATTGCATATGGAGTTAAGGATTAGTACATATTAATCATCATTTGATATCAATTTTTTAATAGATACCTTGTTTTTCTTTTTTTATTCAGTGCAGTTTCCGCAGAAATCTTATCTATCCCTCTGTCCTCAATGTATGTCACCTAGAACTGTGACCTTGAAAAGTAATAAGGCTTAAGCCTCGGGTTTTATAACTTTTCTCGGGTTGACAAATCACATAACACCCTCGCAGGCATGTGTTACGTTGCTTATTTCCGGTAATCATCACGTATTTTCTGTTACAAAACACCGATGACGTCAAAACATCTTATAAACCTCTTGTTGTATTGCCATGTGATAAAAAGAATATCAGATTCGTTTTCTCTTTATATGAAATATTATTATACTCGTCCTGGAACCTTTTTTTAAGATCGCCAAAGGCTCGCTTATAAATATTCCTGATTCGTCTAATAAAAAATTATATAAAGTGAAATTCATCAGATATCCTCTATGTATCTTATCGCCGATTTGAATCATTGACACAGATATTTGGTAAACTTATCTCCCAGTACTCCCCCGTAGAATAAATATGCATGTTTAAAATACTTTGCTACATTGGTTAAAATATGTTTGCTTTTACTTGACAAGAATTACGGGTAATGAAATGTCTCACACTCATCTGCTTTGATTTATATTGTTTATAACGTTGAAAAACTCGGAACAAACCTAACTGAAGGGTCCAGCTATACTGGGAAGATTTAAGGCTCTGGGTCAAAGGATTCTTCATATACTGAGTAGTAACATAGGGATATTCTGTCATCCGGAGCGTATTCTGAAAATTGTCTTTAAAGTCACTGCAACCGTCAAGGAATGCAATAAGTGCTTGATCATACTAATCAAAGAAGGTTTTTTTTAAATTCATTTTTTGATTTTTTTTCTATAAATCTCAATGTAAATTAAAAATATTTTAAATTCATGTTTTTCAATTAAATCAGGGATGTCAATGAATACCTTATTTTGGTATTTGAACATTCGAAAGACGTTACGAACGAATATTCAAATCGAACGTTGTTGGAAATTAAGTGGACAATTTTTAGCATGGATGTATAATTTCCATAAGAATTATCACCTCTGTCTTTCAGAAGCGTGTTATAAATACCTTGTGTCATTGGATATATCATACTCCATTATTACTGTTTTCATCATTGGATTTCAGCAATCAACAAGTCATTTAAAATATTTTTTTGAAGGTTTTAGCTTATTTTGCGGGATCCGCAATGACTAGCTTCATTCTTTGTTTCCGTTTGACGTCATGTCACGTACCGGACAGGTGATTTAAAGGGTCATTGAGTTTACTCGTAAAAGGTTTTATTTGGGTTTTAGGATTTAATTTATCTTTAGAGTTGGCAGTGAAGACAATTGTGTGATAAGTTAATTCTTATTAACCAAATCAAAATATTGAGTAAAGGTTTGAAAGTGTTTTACTAATCGATAGAGATGTAAAATAACAAAGGAAATAAGGCGCCCTTTTCTTTATGCCAATTAAGAGCAATAATCCGCTTCACAGAATTTAGCGAACTGTCACCGACAATCGTTTCATACATGTACAGGTGGCCGACAATTGCAATTTTATGTGACATAATTTGTTAGATAATGATGACACTGTGTATTCGTCGGAATGTCTATTCAGACCGGATGTAAAATTGTCTGCTCAATTAGCGAGTGTGAAAATAGCGTCTAAAAGCTGTCAAAGTAAAGATTTTTTTCAGTTTATATTTGATAAAATTTAGAATATTCTAATCTCATTTCTTGACTCGAATATTAGCATGGTCAAACGAATATATAAATATTGGAATATTCATTGACATCCCTTATTAAAATGTTTAAGCTTTTAGTTCTATTTTTTAAATAAAATTTCAAAAATGTCATTTTAAAGTTCTGAAATTACAAAAAATATCTAAATCTTAAAACTATTTTCAAATCTTAGAACAATTTTTAGAACAATATCGAAATTAAAAATATTTGAAAATTAAATTCTCATTTTCATTTCATCTTACTTGATTGTTTTTATTTAATACTAAAATTTTATTACTTTTTAAAAACAATATATGCAGTTACATATGTGACCTCTGCAGTTACATGTAAAGCCGCTGTGACATGTAGGAACGATTAGTGACATTTGTGCCGAGTCCTGAACAGTTATATTTGTGCCCGAATAGTTACATTTGTGGCCGCTAAAGTACATTTGTGACTAACAGACGTAAGGCGAAGTAATTTCTCTTAACTTTTGTTAGTCTGAGAAAGTATATGGTACGAATATTTCTTGAAATAAGTACATTTATTGCCTGCATTCCTGTGGTCAATTTGCACTACTGCATTCACTATATTAAGGTTACGTCACACTATAAATTATATTTTAACCCAGAATGCCACCTTAGGTATGGGGGCCATCTCAATCACGTCCCAGAGACAGAGTGTGATAGATTTTAGCCTCGGTGTCCTCAGCACAGGAGTCAACATACTCGTCACAAAACCTAAAGAGCAATTCAGCATGTTCCAGTTTCTGACGCCATTTTCGCTGGAGTTGTGGATGGCGATTATTGGAGCCTCGTTCGGAGTGTCAGTAATTTATTTCATCTTAGACTTTCGCAGCAAAGAGAGACAATATACGGTTAAGTCTACCCTCTGGTTTTCTGTCGGGACACTTTTAATGAAAGGCTCTGATTTCTCTCCTCGACGAACATCACAGAGAATTCTTACGACGGGATTTTTGTTCTTTGTTTTAATCACAGTGTCCACTTACACAGCTAATATGGCGGCTTTTTTGACAAAACAGAATCTCGAAAAGCCGATTGACTCCTTTGAAGAGTTGGCGGAGACGGACGACATAAATATTGCCACTGTAGAAAATTCTGCAACGATGAACTTTCTCAGAAACAGTCCCGAAAATACTGTGTACCATAAACTTTGGGAAAGAATCAAAAGAGGAAATGGAGTTGTAGCAAATGCCACTATTGGCCGTAGTATGGTCTCAATGGGCAGAAGTGCCTTTATTTTTGACTCCCTGATAAATTCTTACTCTGAAAAGAAATATTGTAAGACGCAGTCCGTCTCGGCGCCGATCCTCCTGCAGGAGCATGGGATAGCGATGTTACACGGGGCGCCGTTTAAATCCAAACTTAATATAGAGTTGTTACGCCTAAAGGAAAACGGGTTTATTCAGGAACTTCGAAAGAAGTAAGTATGGCTTTTATTATTAACAATTGTATTCAAAAATCGGTAAATAAAAAAAGTCAATATCTATATTCAGCAAAACTGATTGTTCCAAACAGTGAATCCACATTCGTAATACAACGAACTTTTCTGGATAATCAACGAATTTTAGATGATTATATTTCTTAAAAAGAGTGTATGCTGAGGCTTCAAACATTACGTTGAGACAAGTTTAGAAAACCTCATCGGGGTTATTACGAGTAAGTATTATTTTTATTCATGTACGTGATGAAGATGTCACCGAATGAAACTCTATAAGAAGAATCTTTCTAATCGTTTTGTTTTATATGTTTATTGGGCATGTGATAAAAAAATCTGTTTTCTTTTCGTATCAAATTTTATTAAACTCGCCAAGGCTCGCTATATAAAATTGTCCTGATCTCATTTAAAGGTGAAATGACAACTCATGTAACCGCCCGGTAGTCAAGTGGTAGAGCGTCCGCTTCCGGTGCGGAAGGTCGCGGTTCGAATCCCGGCCGGGTCATACCAAAGACTTTTAAAAAAATGGTAGTAATGGCTTCCTTCTTGACGCTCGGGATTTAGGTTAGCATTACGACGGGTTTGTCGGTGTCAGGAGAAAGTGAGTGGCCGGGGTTCAAACCCCACGTGTATCAGTGCTATACACTGGGCTCGTTAAAGAACCATAGTTTTCTACAGAAGAGTTCTGTTTATCCGCTTCCCTCAATCTGGGACGTCCATTAGCCCTAGCTGGCAAAACAAACAACCCATGTAGAATCCTCAATTTACACTGTTACAGGCTTTCAAACAAAATCATATCAAATTTCTACGAATAATTGATGGAACAATCTTCTTAAATTTTATATAGAAAAAGAACACCACACACAATATATGCCAGCTCTTATTAGCCCATGTACAGAAATTAAATGAAATGAACAAAAGGCAAATTTTCTAAACAAGAGAAATATTAAGATAAACTTTTCTTGAATCAAACTTGAAACCATACTTGCAGCTGAACAAGTTAACACCAAACACCACTTAATCTGTATCTATGCATGAGCATTGTCCCTCATTTTATAACACAGATGTTACCTATAACAAACACTTAAATGTGTTTCTATCTCAAAATGTAACACGCATTCACACATTTACATATGTAACTCCACCTAAGCATAGACTAGATTTATTTGATAAATTGTTTGCCCCTATAAGACTATGGAGTGAAGTATGTGGATTTGCTTAGGCAAATTCGATTGAAAAGGTACATTTTCATTTTTTTTAACTTCTTGGAGTCAAAAAACCCACACATAATGATTTTATTTCTGGTGAATTTGGCAGGGTAGATTTGAAGACTTTTATTATAAAACAATTAAATACTGGGTTGAACTTATACAGTCCAGCGAAAATAAATACGCATATCTCATTTATAGAATGCTTAAACATGATTTAGATAGTTTCCTAAATAAAATATTCTGGTACTCTTATGTTAAATATCTGCATGTTTTTTAACTACTGGGGGTCAAAAACAACACACATAATGATTTTATTTCTGGTGAGTTAGGCTGAATAGACTTTAAGACGTTTATTATAAAATAATTAAATTCTGGACCGAGGTAGATTTGACAAAGCAAGAAGCAAATATAACACAATATCTATTTTCATCATTTTATTTGTTGAACTTAGGTAAAGATAAAATTTTAGTAGTATCCCTGCGCAGAAAAATGAATGAACATCGAAACGTAAACAAAGAATTACTATACA
>JAULCC010123267.1:11059-22084 GCA_032358795.1 Nuttallia obscurata
TTAATTGTGTTGATGCGTGTTTACAGAGGACATCATATATCCACAGAGATATAATAACACTGCTGAAGAATGGCTACGTGTTTAAAAATGTTTTATTGTCATAATAGAGATATAATAACACTGCTGAAGAATGGCTACTTGTTTAAAAATGTTTTATTGTCACAATTACAATGGGATTGGGCACAAGTTGTAACAACATAATTAAATTCCTGTTCTAATAAATACAAAACAAATAGTTTATTCTTAAAAAAGAAATTTAGACTAAAAATGTCCAATCGTGTCTTCATGTAATTCATTTTAAAGTAGAGGGTGAAAACTACAAATTAGATAAATACATCGGTAAGAAAAAGTAACGGAGCTTATTCAATATGCATTGTTTAGATTTTTACACATACACGTGCAAGAAAAAAACAACATCGTCCTAAGCATACTAAGCAAAATAAATTGGGCTACGCAGAAATTTTTGACGATATGTTTCCTATCATTTTTACGCAAACTTTTCTTTTAAAAAGTCTAAGTTATAAGTTTGGATTTTATCATTAACTCCCATTGCGAACTCCTGAAAAATTTGCTCTGTATGAGTTGGGTTTCAATGTATGCCCTACAAACACCCCGTAGTGTTTGTTTGCATGAGGCATAACAGTTAATGCACTTAACCGAACTGATTTCTTAATTGAAATTTTTAATAAATTTGCAAGAGACTGCAGTTATAGTTATAACCAGAGACGTAATTCGCATCATATGTTCATACTTATTATAGGCTATATGCAATATAAGCTATGAGAACTTTTTGGAATGAGCGTTTATTTTCTATATAAGCTATGAGAACTTTTTGGAAGGAGCCTTTATTTTCTATATAAGCTATGAGAACTTTTTGGAAGGAGCGTTTATTTTCTATATAAGCTATGAGAACTTTTTTGAAGGAGCGTTTATTTTCTATATAAGCTATGAGAACTTTTTTGAAGGAGCGTTTATTTTCTATATAAGCTATGAGAACTTTTTGGAAGGAGTGTTTATTTTCTATATCAGCTATGAGAACTTTTTGGAAGGGGCGTTTATTTTTTCTCTTCAATATAAAAGTGAATCAATACATAAATTAAATCCTAAAAAAACAGTTTCTGTAAGAAACATAGAAGCTGTAGGGTACTTGCAGAAGGCGATGAAATCAATTTGAGTATCTGACTTCAATGCAAATGATATATTTTTCATAAGGATGTAGCTAACTATCAAACAGGGCATTTAAAAAATACTGTAAAAAGTTTAAATATAACATGATAAAAATTAAACGTCAACATTTTCACAAAGTTTATACCATAACCACTGTAGCCCCGTTTCATTATTTTCATTAATTTATATTTGCGTGTTTTAAGCCTGCTACAGGCGACTTTGATAGATTTGCAAACAGCTTGGATCCAGATTAGACGCCGAGTAACTCGGTGTCTAATCAGGATCCAAGCTCTTTGACACTCGGGCAATTGTCTCGCCAAATATTGGGCGATTCGGATGAATTTTTACATCTAGGAAGACGACAGTTTAAGCAGACGACATTTTTTCAGCAGGCTAAAGGTTAATTATACTATCATTTTTCTTGCACAATAATGAGTCATTCCAGATCTGGAGTTTGTAACGAAGACGATAATCAGCTGTTGATGACAGTTGACTTATCATTGTTATATAAGTACCTATATCAGTGTTGTTGTTATCATAAATTACATTATTGTTATTGTTATTATCATTTTCGTCTCCTATAGCACATGGGTGATATATGTTATTGCTGTAGGTTTAGCAGCAGGAGCTGAAGTATCTGTATATAAGTAGTTAATTTTTCCATGTATGTTGTGTATTACATGTAATGTCATTGACTGAATTACGATTGGATAATAATATCAACTGCAGTTTTAGCAGATATGACGAGACCATGCTGGCTTTCTGTGTATCTTTGACACTGATAGATACTGTCAGCTGATTACCAAGACATTAAGGCTATCTCAGAAACAAGACACATATTTCTGAAATTCGCATACATGTGTTCTTGCAAATAAACGTTAAAGTTTATTAGTGTGAGATTTTAGGTGAAAGTTCCGTTACGTTACCCGTGCTGATATATGTCACCAGATATCCGTCCCTCAAAATGTTTGTAAATCACACCCACTTCACGGTTCAGTGTGGGACTTTTTGGGTGCATGTTTACCTACCCGGGTTTAGGTCTGTTTCCTGCAGGGATTTTGTATTGGTATATCTGGTCATCATATGGCTACATACCTAGGTGTTATTTACAAATACTAGACAGACACCAACACATGCCCATCGGTATGTGTCACAAAATAGTGGATTTTCCTAAGTATTTATTTAAAACCTTGTCTGTTGTACTGCTTTTTATTCATTTCATTATGACAGAAACATCATTTCGCGAAAGAAAAATAATTGCCACCAGCTTTTAAACAAATCAAAGATAAGCAAATTTTTTATGTTAATGCAACTACCTTTACATAAATACATTTATTTTTCATGTGTGTGAAATATATTTATATATACCAAAACGTTTTCTGTCTAAGTGGAGAGAAGCGGTATTTGTTGACATCTTGATCTATAAACGATTTTGTTAAAAGTCTACAAAGTATAACGCAACCTTTTAATTTCGAGATCACTGTTTGCTTGTGCTTTTGGTTGATTTGTGTGTTGTTTAGGTGTTGTTTCGTTTGGACTTTTTTTTTTTATTGGGGTGGGGGGGGGTGGAAGCTCATGTTTGGGTGCTTGCTGGCGTGAGTGGTGGATTATTATATATTCAATGACATAAATAATCAATTATAAGTCATATTTCTTTATTATTTCACATACATGTCTCGATTTTCAATAATATACTCCGTTTTATTCTATTATATTGTGTGGGGTTGGGGTGATGAAAAAGAAATCAATTGATGGTTAAATCTTCCCTTATATTATGCCAAGGGATGTTGTCCACCCTGTGACGTTACATTCGGATTCCTTTGGTGGCGTGGACACCATACAGTGACAGAGACAAACTAACACACGGGTATCGGCTTACTGTATAGCAATCACGCCCTGGTGTCAATTCTCGCAGTATGTAAACATTTACATTGCAAATATATAACGGTAGCTTGGTAAATAAGTAGCCGGTGAGGGGCGTGGTCTCAGGGAGGGGGCGGTGTGCTGAAATACCAACTAAAACTTGATGCAATACAATATACAGAGTATCGTGTAAATATACGCGAAGATGATTTGTATGTATTTTCTTGTCTTTTTCAAAACGTTAAAGGTAAATTCCAATGACCCTCTTTTTTTAAAAAAAACTTTTATTTGTTTTACGTTCTATGGACTACAAGCATTTTTTTTAATTCTAAGATGCACTTACTTTAAAACATTATATTGGAAAATTTGATTTTGCCATTTTTTCGAATAATTTAATTTTCATATCCATTATCTACAGTCTAGTTCATATTCTTTGCTTAAATTTTCATTCATAATCTGTACTTAAATTCTCATTCAAAACTTTAACTTATATATCTCATTTTTATCTTTTACTTAAATTTCTCATTCATATATTTTAATACAAATCCCATTCATATCCTTTACTTGAAATGTCATTAATAACCTTTACTTAAATATCCCATTCATATCATTTAATTAAAATCTCATTCATTTACTTAAATTAAAATCTCATTCATACCCTTTTCTTAAAATCTCATTCATATCCTTTGATTAAAATCGCTTTCATATTCATTACCGAAAACTTTTACATCCTATTCTAAATCCCTTTCGTAAGTTTTTCTTTAAATGACACTGGTATTCTTTATTAAAAATTGTATGCATATGCTTTAATTAAATTTTCTTTCAGATTTGTTATTAAAAATCTTATTTATATCTTTTACTTCGATTTATTTATAAGTAGAGTCACATCGTTTACTTAAAATCTCACTCATTTCCTTCAATTAATTTTACTGATATCCTTTACTTAATTTTACTGATATCTTTTTCTTAAAATCTCGCTCATATTCTTTACTTAATTTTACTGATATCCTTTACTTTAAATCTCACTCATATCCTTTACTTAATTCTACTGATATCCTTTACTTAAAATATGCTCATATCCTTTACTTAATTTTACTATATCCTTTACTTAAAATCTGCTAATATCTTTTACTTAATTTTACTGATATCCTTTACTTAGAATATGCTCATATCCTTTATTTAATTTTCTGATATCCCTTACTTTAAATATGCTCATATCCTTTACTTAATTTTACTGATATCCTTTACTTAAAATCTCGCGCATGTCCTTTACTTAATTTCACTGATATCCTTTACTTAAAATCGCGCTCATATCCTTTACTTGATTTCACTGATATCCTTTACTTAAAATCGCGCTCATATCCTTTACTTATTTTTATTGATATCCTTAACTTAAAATCGTAAACACATACTTTACTGAAGATACTTTCATGTCCTTTATTTACAATCTCACATAAACCCTTTACTTGTCATATTCTTGATTTAAATCTAATTTTCATCCTTTATTAAAAATCTCTTCCAAATGCTTTACTTAAAATCTCATTCACACCTTTTTATAAAAATCTCATTCACATCATTAACTCAAAATCGCACTTTATCTTATTCACGTGATGAATTATTAAATTACATTGAAAATCCTTACTAAAATATTATTCATTTCATTTACGTAAAATCTAATACATATCCTTCGCTTTAATCATGAAATTAAATTCATATACTTTATTGAACAGAACAAAACATATTTGACTTTACTTAAAATTGATATATGACAGCTTTAGAAACATATACAAAAATGTACAGGAGCTTTCACGGAATACGCTTATATTCAATTTTTTCTTTGCTCTAATCTTCTTTGCCATTGTCGTCAGGAAAAAGAAAGAAACCGACCGGGCCTTATTAGTAATAACCAACAGTTCTTGAAAGTATGTCTAAGCTGTAAAAGTTAACCATCTAAGTTTATCTAAGAACTCGATACAAATCATGATATATAGTTTGTTTGATCTTTTTAAACTCACGCGAATCTCCATGATTTTTTTGATGAAATAAATTAACCTAAGTGTTTAGTTTTATTCAAGTGTTTAATGTTTCTTGACTTGGTACAAACATGTTCTCAAAACTACTGGTGAGTTTAAGGTCCATACCCTGTGCGAACTTAAACTTGAGATTTAAAAACAACGCAGACAAATTAAAAGTCAGCATAGGATCAAATCTAAACAGTATAATTACTCTCTTCGTGATGACATTGTTTTTGCAAATAATTTCCTCATATTTCATTTCTCGCCAGACATATATGCATTTGTTTTTAAATTTCGAAACCTATTTCACTGTTGTATAAAAAAAAGTCTTTAATCGAAATTTGCAGGTGTCAGAAAGGAAAACGATATATGAAAATAGAATAAAAAAATATGTAGATTAATTAAACTGTTTATTTTTTGTAATATAAAACTTTTTATTTTACTTCAAAACAAAGAATGTCGAATCTAATGTATTAATTGAAATAAGTGTAAATATTTCTGAAATTATAAAATCCCGTCACCTGGAAAAAGGGATACGCAGGGGAAAAATCCAAGCGCGACTATATATTTCCCAGCGGCACGCGACCAATAATATTTCACGTGCAATATTCGCTTTCTGTATGTAGCGGCTAAAACGATAATTACTTTATCTGATCTACATTAAATATACCAGTCACCCAGGATAAATGAAACATGAAATAAATTACGGCGCTTAATCATATAGCATACATTTGATTAATAACGTACCACGGGTCTTTGCCAGTAGGTACCATAGAGACGTGGGCAGGGCTACGATTTTTTCTCCTGGAATTACAAAATGGAAACAGTGCATCAACAAAAGAAGAAGATTGCTTACATTACCACATTACAAACAGAACTTGTATCAAGTGTTCGGGGATAGCATATGATGGGTATTTTGTGCTTGTTATTACAGAGGTAAGGGTCAGATTTGCGGGGATACAGAGAAAGTAAGACAGATGGTGGGATGGTGGAGAAATAGGAGAGGAGTTTTATAGCGAAACGATAAAGAAGAGTGAGAAATAAGAAAGTCAGAGATAATATGGAGAGAAAGAAGAGTTGGAATGTGGATTGGGTGTCCGGATAGCGCAGTTTACACCGGTTCGACTCCCGACCGGGATAGTATGTGAGAGGGTTCTGTAATGGTCTCCCGTCCGGACACGTAGATTGTGTCCGGGTACTCCGGTTTCCTCCTGTACTAAAGACCACAAAAACGTCTCCATCCGCGCCAACTAGAGTGATTAATATAAGTTGTAAGAATTTGTTTCGCAATCGTTGTTAAAAAAAAAAAGATTTAAAGTAAATGATAGAGAGATAGGAGGTTGGAAAGTAGAAGCTACAGATGTGGAGAGACAGAGAAACATTCATAAATTAAAAAATACGTATTTTTGAATTAATCCTATCGTAGTTTTATTGCCAATTTGTATTTCTATATCATTTGTTAACTAATCCATATCTGTTATTTCTGAGTTTTGTATGTCGAATATAAAAAATATGAACTAATATATGAATTTGCCCGACCTCTGTGTATTTTTTCCCCAATCTTATTTTCACTTTTCTGATGATTTGATAATAGCAAGGGAAACCGAAGTTTATAGAAGACATGCATAACACCCATATGATTTAATTTACACCTTTCTATTGAATGTTATATTTTCCTATTTTATTTTGATTTTTTATCTGAACACTCAACACATAATCAGTAGTGTTTTAAGGCTGTGAAAAAATCCCGATTTAAAATAAAACAACAAACAAATAAAAATATGTAAACATAGTTATTGGTTTTAAGAAGAAATCATCTGTTGATCAAATGCATGTAGTTTCCTGCAAGAGTTGAACACATGATTGTTTGGAATTAAACCAATTTGTAACACTAGTTGAATATCAGTGGATTTTTGTTATTGTTTTTTGAGGCAATTTTCCCTTAAAACTTTTTTAAATTCTCAAACTGTTTTTGTCAAACAACTGCGTGCTCGAGAGAATACAGAATGTGCGCCAGGTTTAATGCTGATTTTTTCTTACATATGAGCGAATCGTTTTTCGGATTTCTCTCCAATATTTGGCGAGCATGTGTATTTCAGACTGTATAAACACAAGCAACTGTTGACTTTTCACCGCTGATTAAACACGATTGGCTATGACAGGCGTGAACCCTCCCATCGTAACACGTGGGATATTACGTCACCGTGTTTATATTGGAGATTTCCCCGACTGCTCCGTCGGTACCCGTCAGAGCGATGGATTTGGGTTTCCTGCCAGGGAGTCTCAGGTTACCCACCAGGAAACCTCAGGTGGCAACAACGTGGTAGCCCTATGAGTTCATGGCAGTTACTCAATTATTCGGCCGATCGCTGTTAACTTATCATAATGGTATTCAGCTATTTATCTTCCTCCCCTTGTCATCTCTCTATCTCAGCAGTTATATCTACAGACACCCTGAAATTTGGTTCAATAACTCAGATTACACAGAGAAGAGGAAAAGTGGAATTGAAACAGTGGAGCATTATCAGTTATAAAAAATATCGACATAAATGGAGAAAAAAAAACATAATTAAAAATACGAGCTCGTTGAAGAGGCGTTCTTGTTGTTTTTCTTTATTTTTTTTATTGTATTTTATTATTGTCCTTTCTTTAAAATATTGTATAGCTTCATCTTGAACCACAGTCAGTAATAAATAAAATAGAATAAAATAAAGTAAGATGAAAAATTAAAATAAATTGATTTATTAAAAAACACATACGCAAAACCCTCGACCAAAGTAAGCTTTCTTAAGTCAAAAAAGCAAAACAAAGGACCGAGTGCTTAAATGTATAAAAGAAAAAAACAACACTGCTTCATAAATTAATATATAAAGATATATCTCAGCCGCCCAACCAAAAAAGGTCCTTTATTATGAACGTGAGAATCTCTATCGCACGACGACGAATGTTGTCTATGATTTTTGACATTTTAAGCCCGTAATATGTCTATGGTAAATCAATTAAAACAATAATGCATAAACAAAGAGTACATAATAACAAGAGGTTCGTATGACCTGTGCCAGAGGGCCTGCGCTCTACTGGGTAACCTAGTTGTTCACTTTCTACATCAAGTGGTTAACCAGAATATATAAGTCGAAAAATAAAGGGCCATGCTTTCCACTATATACAATATAAAGTTATCTAACATAATTAATTAGGTAGTTGTGGTGTTTGGAAAGTTTTATATGGAGTTTCAACGCAATGCACCAATAACTTACCGAGATATGGACATAATTATACTCTTTTCAAAAGCTCAATTATAGCAATATTTTCAAGATTTGAGTGCCATAATCCAGCAGTGCATATTCGCATTTTGCTAGTTTTCGAAAGGAACCGTGTATATTTTTTTATAAAGACCTAACTACTGTATAAGTTTGATAAAGATTGGATGATACATGTAGGTGTTATGTGTTCCCAAAGTCACTTACAACATTTAAGAAAATAAAGGTTGGGCTTTAAAACTTGCTCACGCACCGATTCCTTTCTTATTTCACATATACATTAGTTACCCAAGGCAACTGATTCATTTCATTGACTGACTGTATGTCTCAGAAATGCACATTGTAGAACTATTGGTCAAACGAAAAGGATACCCTACAATTTTAGTGGTTCGTATCTTACTTTTGTTTTATTATACACTTCTTTTCTTCTGGAATGAAAAGGGGCCACCGCAATGAATAGTTTGGTACCAACTAAGTATATATTAATGCAACAAATAATAATTTCAACAAACTAAAAATAAAAATCGACATATATTAAACTTTAAGACGATAATTTAAATATGTTCCAGCTAACGTCAAACTAAATATTTTGTAATCGTTGGACACATATATTTGTTGTCTGTAAAACAACCATGACCGTTAAATATTTTTTGAGCAGAAATGAAAGCTGGTGTCTAAATTTTTTAACATTACCTATTTAAGTTTCAAACTAAAAGAGCACCTTACACATTTAATGGTTCAAATCTTAATTAAGGTAAAGGGAAGGGGTACCAATATTGAATATCTCGGTACAGTATAGTTTATGTACAGAATGATTAGCATAATTTTTAGTTCGACTTTTCGAAGAATATGGAGGCTATTGTACTCCGCCCCCGTCGTAGGCGCAAGCGTTGGTTAAAAATTTTTAACAAGTATTTACATCCCCTATACCGTCTAATATTTTTACTTCATCATTGCAAAAATGTTTGCAATGACAATATAGACGACTGCAGCAAGTCACACAGCTCTTCCAGCCTCATTTGTAGAGTTATGCCCCTTTGTTTACCAAGAATTTGCCAAAAAATGAAACATTGGCTATAACTTTGCCATTTATTTGCATTTCAAAGTCGTATTAGACAGAGTTATGCTCCTTTTGTACTTAGATTTTGGTCACACAAATCTAATGTTGACTATAATTTTGCTATTGATTAACACTTCTTCTTTAAACTTTTATATTATATTGCTTATAGGCGGTCGAATAGTCGAGCGTGCTGTCTTACGGACAATTCTTGTAACGTAGTGCAACACATAGGACTGTTGAACGATTTGGTAGTGTGAGCCCATATGCCAAGTATTCGATGTATTAAAAAGTAACTATCATCTATGGGACCAGTTTTGTTCTCAATGTTTTTGTGATTCCATACATTATGTTTTACTTACGATTTGAATCTGGGCTAGTATTGGCCTATGACCATGAAGTCAGACTACTGATATATCCTTACTTTATGATATTTAGTTTCTGACAAACTGATTTGCATTTTCGACTTTGATTTGGTGAAAATTTACTCTTTCTGCAGGAGCACTTAAACGGGTCGGCCTTGCTTGTATTCGACCTACTAATGGTTTAATGTAGACGTCCAAAGGGAAGTCTGTCCAGAACCGAGAAAAAGCAATTAATCACATACATGTAACCATTTTCAATATGTACTTTCATGATGATAATTCTACTTTGGTCTCAGTTGGAACACATATTTACACAACTAGAAGTGATGATCACAAGTTAAAAACTTAAAATGAATGAAGCTATTCTGGTCAAAAGAATAATTATTTTTTTCTGAGATGCATGAGTATTATGTTACCTGATGGCTCTGTTTCAGACACCATTGAATCTTTCTATGGAAAAGAAAATGACGTGAATATAGTACACGTTATTTTCGATAATTTGCAATCTTGGCATCCAGCTTGAGGAACATTTCAACTGTTGATGACTTACTTAGATCATCAGGTTATGAACCCTATACATGTATTCCATTTATCTTCAGGCAAGTGAGTCACAGCATCAACGTTCTGTAGCAAATAATGTAAGAACGTGTACAAATACATGCTGGATGGTTGAACACTACCATGGAAGGAATAAACAGTGGCGTGGTTTTAAATTTAAAAATCAAATTAATTCCAATTTAATTTATTCCTGCTACATGTGACATTTAGTAACTGATTGTTTGAACAGAATAAGAGGCTAACATGTAAATATTCTCCCGAACGTGATGCAAAATTCCGCCGTATTGCAGAAAACATGCAAAAACAGTGGCGTGGTTTTAAAAATCAAATTAATTCCAATTTAATTTATTCCTGCTACATGTGACATTCAGTAACTGATTGTTTGAACGGAATAAGAGGCCAACATGTAAATATTCTCCCGAACGTGATGCAAAATTCCGCCGTATTACAATAAACATGCAAAAAAGGCTGACCCACACAAATTCTCTTGTATACACTCAATATTTCTTTCATACAAATTTTAAGAATAACAGGTACAAATGGCACTGTAACATCAGTTTCCTTTATTCGAAGTTTTAATGTATTAATCTACTTCTAAACTAAGTTTCGTATGTATTTGACACAAGTCGGCTAAACATCTGCATATATCTATCTGAACCCAACTGTCTTTGTAGTATATGATGTCGACGTTAGCCATATTAAAGTTTAACATTCAAATACAAAAATGATATTCTGTTTCG
>JAULCC010123378.1:0-10397 GCA_032358795.1 Nuttallia obscurata
GCAGCCCTAAGCACAGCTCTACTTGTCAGTTTTGTGAAATAAATTGACGTGCAATTGTAGTTTCATTTTTTGGTCGTTCAGAAACACAAATCAACATTTGTAAGCTATATTTAAAAAGAAGCATGATTAATTTTCAAAGCTTCTTGCCAGTTGAATCTACTGACTTTATCGTTCATTCATCCATCCTGATTCACACACTCACATATGTTCTGTAAGATAATTTCTTGTAATAAAAAGCACTAGTTTAAACCCAAAACAGTCAGATTTACAAAGTTGTGTAAAATAACAATATTTCTTTCAAATTATGAAAAAGTGTAGATGGAATCAAACAGACTTTCAAAGTACGACTGTACTTAAGTCGCAATGTGTCGTTCAAAAATTTCAGAAATGGTTTGGAGTATGGAAAATGGGCGGTAATTATTCAGGCCCTCTTTATTACCCGACTTAAAAATTGGTATGACTCTTGCTTCTTTCAATTTATCAGGGACAACTCCATGCGCTATACTACTGTTGATAATTGATGCGATATATGGTGTAATAGTCTCTCCACACTGCTTCAAAATTCTGGGGCATATCCCATCTATGCCTGTGGCTTTTCCAACATCTAATTTATCGATAATTTTATGCAGTTATAAATTTTGTCCCAAAAATAGTTGTACCTATTTTTTTCATCCAAAATTTCTTTTAAAATTCATTTGTTTTTGAAAAAAACGTTTTAGTTATTAAGTTTGAAATGCTAACAAATTGTTTATTTAACTCAATTACAATATTTGACAAACATTCAACCGACAATGTATTAAATGTCATTTTCTGTGGTTATGTCGGAACAGTTGAATTATTCTGATTCGATATGTCTTTAAGATTTTTCCATAAATATGTCTGATTTTTATTGTCTTTTATTGCATAATTGAAGACATTCTTTTTGCTTTTCTTTATCAGAGATGTTACTTTATTTCTGAGTATTTTATACTGGTCTATTTTACCAGTTCTCCGAGAAAAAACCGTAGGAAAAGGACAATAAAATCAGAATATAGAACAAACAATCTCAGTTGTGGTTAGTTTATTAAAGATATTGGATCCATTCAAGATCATAAAAGAATTTCTGGTCAAAACTTCTCATAACACCTACTTGCATTAATGCCACTGCACATGTTAGAGCAGATTTCTGCAGAACAATTCACTGATATCTTTTGAAGACAGTATGTTTAAACAAGAGTTTTACGGGAGCAATGTAACGATTGCACCTTTCTCACTGAAGAAACAAGTAGTTTACTTGCTCTTCTATTTGCAAAGACAGATAAATGCTATAAATACGTTTTGTAATGAAGTAGGGATGGCAGTAATTCTTGATAAAACGAAAACTGTTGTTTAAAGGAACGGTTGCTACTTAAAACAGACTGAAAATTGTATTTTAGAGAACGTGAAATAGAAACATTTCCTTTCTACAAGTATCTGAGTAATTTCTTACATCTAAACTAAGCTGGTCTAGATCAAAGGAATCAGTCTCACTTCAAGCAAACATGGTTTCCTCTTTAATACTAAGAAAACAGAAAGATTTTGAGGGTTTTTTTCGAAGCAGAAGATATTTTTAAACTTTTTGAGAGTATTGTTTAACCTATATTGTTATATAGCTCTGAAATATGGGGCTATGAATATTCAGAGAAAATTGAGAATGTTCAAATTCATTTTTGTAAAAAGTATGACGCACTTCCAACAAATACAGCTAACTTTTTTGCTCTATGGGGATATGGAAGATTACCTTTGTTAATATGTAACATGACAAATTGCATTGGATATTTGGTCAAATAGTTACGAATGTCTCCAGACAGATATCCAAAACAAAGCTATATTATGTTTAAACGGTTGGATGATGCCGGTAAGATAAACTGCGTGAGTAAAGTAAGAAATGTACTGTTTACATATGGATTTGACTATATATGGTTAGCACAGGATGTTGGAGACTGTAAAATACTTTTACATACATTAAAGCAAAGATTAAAAGATTTTGCTATGCAAAAATGGTGCAGCGACATTGATACTTCGCCAAAATCGTTGCATTATAAACATTGTTAACAGTTGAAATGTATTTATCCCTAGATATGTGTTTCTTTTTCAAGAAAATATTATCTAACTTTCGTTGCTCTTGTCATTCGTTGAATACTGAAGTAGATAGACACCGTTGTATTGATAGAAATCTTCGCTTTTGCAATATTTGTCAAGCAAAGAATATGAATGTTATAGAAGATAAATATCATTTCTTTTTTATTGTCCTCTATATGAAAGGTTTAGGATAAAAAAATTCAAGTCAAATTGGCTACAAAATCGATCTCTATATCGATTTTATTTGGTATTGACGTCTTAAGGCCAGCCAACATTGATCTGTATTGCCAAATATTTATACTATGCCTTTAAAGAAAGAACAGAATATATGCAGAACTAATAAAAATAGATGCACTGATACAACAACTGACATCTATATTTGATAGTGCTGTAATAACAGCAATACTTAAAATAAACAAAATAACAGTTTTATATCATCTAAGAGTAGAAATTGCATATTTAACTCACTGATGTTTAGCTAAATATCTTTTGAATTTCTCGTTGTAACATTCAAAGCTACCAATTGTGAAAATTTATAGAATATTTTTATAACACTAAATGTGAAACACAATTGCTTATATGACATTTCATACCTTGCTTTATGTTGTTATTAAGTATATGGTGCATGTATATGTTTACCTAGGTTCTAATTAATGCTTGTATTGACATAAAAAATACAAGTACATGGTGACCATATATTCCAACCCCTAATTATGTTTTGTTTTGTCTAAATTTAAGCTGAATTAATTTTGTGCATGTATTGTATCTGTACTATACGGATGATCACTCATAATTGAAAAACAATGTGATTTATTACATGTAATATGGGCCAGAGGCCAACATTACGAAATAAATTTTAACTTGTTACTAATTTTCTCAATCACAGCATTATGTCAGTTTCACTATTTTTTTGTTTAAAATTTTGGTAGATTAGCAAACATATACATTTTTGAAAACGAGCACGGGGAATTAGAATATAAATGTGTACATTTGCGGAGACTAAAGTAGGGCCGCCATTTTGGATTTTCAAAATGGCCACCATAACATAAGTTATTGGCTCTATCTTGGCTTTAAATTAACACAGAAACTTCGTTGAGTATGATAATCTTATGTTTCAGGGTTATTCATTTACCGATAGTATAATTATAACCATAAATTTGCATACATTTATTCGATCTTAAAGGATTTTCATTTGGATTTTTTTTCAAAATGGCCACCGTTAATATTAGATGACCTATCTTAACTTCTAGCCACAACAGAAACAATTTCATTGAGTAGGCTGTTTCTACTCTTTTGAGGAAAAAGACTGCATTGGAAGCTTAATCAGACATCTGACATTAACAACGAATTATGTTTTGCTTCAATCAAATTTCATACAAATTATTATTTATCTTCTCCATTCCATTTTTTAAATAATAAACAAACTCAAAGTAGAAATTTGAAACCGACACGGTAACTTTAATTTATCACATAAATTCATCCCTCGCACAAAACAATGGCTTTAAAAAAATTATGCCATAAATTATGTGGCAGAATTGTCACTAACTTATGTATATAATCACTGCACGAAAGCAAAATGCTCTCATGTCATTATGTCTTTAGCCTCTGATCTATATACACGAATGAACCCCTAGTACACCACAACAACATCTCCATGGCAAACACATGTAGCATCTCTGCAAAATAAATGTTTGATTTAAAACAACTTTGTAATACAGATTGGGTGGATGGGTATATATCCTAAGACGATGTGTTCGCTACCTTATCGGACTGTCGAATGATAATTTCATATCATATCACTCTGCACGAGATTAAACTCCCTCTAAAAACGCTCAAGACTGAACAACAATGGTTCAGTAGTCCAATACTGTAAAACATATAAATTCCAATACGAAGATAAATATATTTAAAGAGTTACATCTTACCAAAAGTCAGTAATAGTACAAATCAATACACATTTCACCAACGGCTTAGAATTTTGTTATTTAAGTATTGTATTATTTCTTTTAAGTATCTTCATCCCTTTCTGTTGTTTCATGGTGGTGCTGGTTATTAGGCTGGTCACCATTTCAAAGATTTTCAAAGACTTTTTAATAGAACATACCCAGTAGTTTTTTTATAACTGTCAAACTGTATGGGACTACATACATGTAGGGTTTAGGGTTGGAACTTGGTTTAAAAAAGTATCTGAATATACTTCAAACATTAAGAGTGAGATGGGGAATTCAAATCTGTAACTTTTGAGTTTGACAATACTTTGGTCTAATTATATTGTTGTACCAATTATTTGGTTAATGCTTGAGCCATTCAAACATTTTTTCAATCATTTAGTGTATGACAGCAACTTATTCTATCATATAAGTGTATCGGTGAAAGCTTGAGAGATATATAAGGGTTACTTGTACTGAGCACAAGCATACTCCCAATACATGTTACAGTTATTGATATGTGGTTTGTGTGCATTGTTCGTCATGGGTGAAGCCTTTGGTTTTAGGAATTTGGCTTTGGGCATGGCATTGGAGTCTACTGACTGGAAACTGTGCGCCCATTTCCAGGAGAAAAGATGTTTCAAAGTGTCACTGTAGATGAAATGATGCTTGTCCAAAAGATTACTGAGAAACCTGAGAACATTATTGTTCAAGATCCCAGTAAGTGCTTTGAATAGAAGCTCATGGCATAAACAGCAGGACTCATTGAGATTGTCCCAGTTTTTGAAACACACAAAGCTGACTTCCGAAAGCAAAGGACCAGAGACAAGCGGGGACAAGGCCAAACTTCTATCCAGATTGCAGATATCAATATCAAAGAAGAAAAAGTTGGCTATTTCCTTTTTCATGAACAGACAAAAACATCTCTAACTGAATACCTAACTGAGGCATAAGGAACAATGCAAACGCTCCAAAATGTGTTATCACTTCGGCACGAGGCTACACTAGAAGCAACCAAAACATGCAGTATGATGCTAACAATGATGAGGACTGTCACTAATAATTCACTTCGCAGCAGCAACATCACTGCGATCACTAATACACAGATTGTCATTTCACTCCGGATACGTATGTTTCGGTTCTAGCAGCTGCATGCTATGACAACATCTGCAATGGTATCAGGTACAGTGGATACTTGACACATCTGGAGAGCGCTACATGTAGGTAGACAAAAGGCAATAGCAATACTTGTTTTCAACGCATTCGCTGGAACAGACAATAACGAGTGATTATTAGAGATAGGAAAATAAAATGGTTTCAACATTACAGGAAAGCTGAAATGGACATTATCAGGGCATTTCTGACAAGAACAGAAGAGGGTGACTTAGCACAGGCGGTAAAAGATAATTCTGGCTAAATATGTATACCAAAATGACAAATAGTATTCTGATAACCAGTATGCCGTAGCTAGGATGGCATCTGTTTTGCGAACATCAGAGAACAGAGTATAATATGTTGTCAAGCTACTATCATGTCACAACTGTTTAAACCATCTATACCATGGTGATTGTTGGGATGAGAGCAACCACATACTACCTATACATACCAGTTTTCTACCTGCTTTACATGATATTGTTGACATGTACTGACCTTCAAAAACAATGCAGCGTATGATACCCAAAATGACAGTTTGGATTGTGACCATTAAAGGGAATGATTTTTTAATATTGATGTCTTAATCTTCAAAATATGGATGTCAAGCCATTTGGTATTAATGGTTTTGCTTTACTTTGATAGCAAACTTCATTAAGCAATTGTCAGTCAGAAACACTTACCATTACTTCTACAAGATCTGATCTCTAATAATTTAGCTGATTTAGCTGAGATTGTGTAAGCTAAAGCCCACATTTGCAAATAACTTGTTTGTAATCAGAGCAGGATTTATGTTTGTTCTATAAATTTCGGAAATATCTACCCTATATTTATTTCAATGATTTAAATAGACTTCTGAGGTACATATGTAAATATATAAATAAGTTAACTTTTGAAAACACTGTTATTACTTTCACCATTAAAATTCGTAGAACTTTCTTCCTTATAATGTACATATATCAATTAATAGATTGCCATTACAATTTTTCAGAATGAAGGACTAGGTCGAATTCAAATTCAAAAGTTTAATACCGTAATGTAGGCCTCCGACTCAAATCACATACAAATATCAAATCAACACAACTGCATGAATGACAATACAAATGGTATACAAGTTAGTGTGTAACTTGGCATCAACATTAGGGCAGTATATTTAAAGGCAAAATTCCGTATTTAGATTATAGAAATATATAGCATAAAGTTTAATAACAACAGTATTTATATGTTTAGTCGCACACGTATATGGATGTAAATAATGAATATACATGTTTGCATAGACTAAAAAATAAGCAAATCTAGGCACATAAATTATAGTCGTACATATTTGGACTGATAAGATTAATATGAAATGTGACACCACTAGTACTATAGCATTTCTGGAATTCTTATATCAAAGTAGCTAATGTAGATAGAAGCATATAGCTCATTGGTATAAAATGGTATACATTATAATATCATAAAACTTGATTATTGTCATCTAAGTGCAATATAAACGTGACTGTAAGCAGCTTTACATCCAGTTCCCATTATTGGAAACTACATTTAAGCTTTAGAATTAACTAGTTCAGTTGTATACTTGGACATAAATATATACAACATGATCCTACATTTACGTACCAGAGTGTAAACAAATAAAGAGTGTGTACATATACATATACTGGCAAACATGTAGTAGCATTATAGAACGAATAAATATGCAGGGACACAAGATCATAAGGGTTACAATTGTAAGGCTCACATTAAAGCTTCATCGTATTTTAAGGCATGCTCAATGTAATTTGCCAATGCAAAATTTAATGATTGCTTAGTTGACGATACAAAAATGCTATACTTAATGTCAAATGGATTTTCATATATATGTCTTGGTAGAAGCTTTTCCCGAATTAAAGAAAACTTTGGACATATCAACAAAAAATGATATTCGGTTTCAATGTCTAGTTTGCAAAGAGGACATATCCTTAGTGGCCATGTAATACTATAATAACTCCCTCTTTGCATAATAAAGGTAGAATATCCCCCCACACATACACACACACACGAAATGCAATAGTAAAGATCTGCTGTATAAGTTGTCTATGCTATTTATGTAAGGCTCTAGGCCGAAATTAAGTTTAACCAATCTGTAATTAGATAAGCGTGACGATTCTCTAATATCTTCGTTCCAAGTCTGTTAACTAACATCTTTAAAGTTTTGGTGGATTTCTGATAAAATCAGTTTTTGTTACCTACACCTTGATTTAAACAAGCATAAACCAAACCACTTTGAAATAAAATATTCTTTATATGTAGTGCCCAACAATTATAACCATTTTCCGCCCATTTATACTGACACTCATAAAATTGTTTATGCATTCTTTATCTGACATTTCTAAAAGACATAACCAGTATCTAATTGGTTTAAGGATGTAAAAATTCTTTAAACTGAAGCGACCTAATTCACCTCTTACAAACGCATTGGAGGCTTGCCAAGGTAATTTTAGAACTTGTTTACAAATTTTTGTATGAACAATTTCTATATCATTAGCATTGTGTGGGAACCATAACTCCATAGGAAAGAATAGGTTGAATTTTACTGTCAAATATTTTGAAAAGAATATCTGTGGACACGTGGGTATAGTTAACTAGGTTCAATATCAACGCAAACACTGCTTTCGAAGCTTGTTCGGCGAGGATCTTCTGTCACTTATATCATGATAGTCTGAATGAAAACACTAATCCAAGGTATTTAAAGTATGTAACAACTTCCAATGGGTATATTCCAATGAAACCATTTCTCATAAGCTTGTAAATAACCACAATTTCTAAATACAATTATTTTCGTTTTGTCAGTGTTAACCCTCATTTTCCATTTTTGGCAGTATAATCTTAGCTTATCTAAGAGTCTTTGCAATTCAATTCTTGTTTCGGTTACTATCACTAAATCGTCTGCATATAGCAAAACAAAGTTTATGCATGTCTAAATCAACTCCGTGACAACCGTCAGAGATGAAATCTTTGACGTCATTAAGAAAAAGACAAAAGCAAAGGAGACAAACTACAGCCCTGTCTGACACCAAATGGGCATTATACGGCGCAATATAGCCTTTGTGTGCTGACGTGCCGTAAAACCCCAATTTCACTCACTCCCAAATGGACATTCACAACTTTCACTGCAACCCTTCGAAAAGTTCACGTGCGCTTTTACATCACTGTATATTGATGTTGGTCATTTTGTATTTATATTTTGGTCAAATAATCTTTGAAAAAATGCTTGTCTATTTACTCTGTAAAAGGCTTCATCGAAGTCGACAAATGCAGCATAAAACCTGCCAAATGACTTTCGCAAGTATTTAGTTACAAGGGTACTTAAACAAAGTTCTTAACAGAGTACATAACATGTCAAACCCAGCTGTAGCAAAACAGTCATTCAAAAGCTTCAATGCACTATTAACATCACTGGTATCTAGATACTAATTGGAAGTATAAAACATGTTATCAAAACATTCAGCAATCCTATCTGTAAAACTTGCATTTTTGTGTTCATTCCGTTTGTATCTGACTTTCTGAATTGCTTGTCTCACTACTATCATTGATTACCCTGGTGAGATTGCATTTAATTGACATTGTTACAGGCGTGTGGATAGGCTCAATACAGTCATCAACTTTAAGGTCAGTAAAAGAGTCAAACAAATACACTTCACTAAGAAAATAGTCAATAAGACTCGGACATGGACTAGCAAAGCAAGTGCATTCACCCAATGCAGCATCTTGACCAAATCCTCCATTACAAATTCGAAGACCAGTCGATCTACACATATTAAGTAACTTTCGACCGTATGTATTCACAGGCTTAGTTTCTACTTTACTTCTAGCTGGCAAACCACTGTCTTTAACATAGTCGGTCTCATCCAACACGGGAAACCTTTTAACAAACACAATATAGTCAGCTTCGGTTGACATATAGGTATTAAAATTGCCAGCAAGTAATAAGCCATAATCATTTTAGTTACACTTGAAAAAAGGCAATCTCATTCTCAAGCTCTTCAAAGATATCTTCTCGCGAATGCTCAGACTAATTCTCAGGTGAAATAGACACAAATATCAAATAAAACAAAACCTTTGTACCCTGGTTAACTTTACTTTAAATTCAAGCCATAGAATATTCGGGTCCGACTAATTACCCCATGTCACCCCAAGACTACCCCAAAACTTCACTTAGACACCCCAAGACTACCCAAAGAATTCAATTAAATGATTATTTATGTTATTCATCAAAATAAAATGAAAAACTGTTGATACTTGAGGTGAGTGATGGTAAAATTTATAACATTGACTTATTAATGACCGGTGTAGCGTATAGCGTGAAATTTACACCATCGTGAAAAGCACACAGCTAAGTA
This sequence comes from Nuttallia obscurata, assembly GCA_032358795.1. Classification (NCBI taxonomy): domain Eukaryota; kingdom Metazoa; phylum Mollusca; class Bivalvia; order Cardiida; family Psammobiidae; genus Nuttallia; species Nuttallia obscurata. The sequence continues at coordinate 9,560 of JAULCC010123378.1, forward strand.
ATTTTTTGAAAGCATCTGCCAAACCCACTTTATACAAATGTGTGTGCCGGGGGCTCAGGGCGTACTTGAGCCCCATTTTTGTTTTTTGATGTGGTATGTTTAAACCACCTCATAGCAAAAGGGCCGAAAATATTTAATTGCAAAGTTATATCCACATTTAATATAGCTATATTTAACTGAAGTCTTGGAGTGTCTTGGTGTAATCTTGGGCTGATTAGTTGGACCTTCCACCAGAATTCCTCTTAGCATTGGCAGATAATCTATGAATTTTATCAAAACACTCAAAACCGTCTAAAGTACTTTCCTGTAACGATCTGACCTAAGTTTCATCCAAGCCAATTATATCAAACGACTGAATGTACTCAATAAAATCTTTTTGGTCGAAATTAGTAAATGAATCAAAAACCTTTGATTTTAAGCCTGAAATGTTCCAAACAATTTATTTTAGATAACAGGAATTAGGTTGTTCAGTTGTTACAGGGTCAGTCTCAGTTTGTAAGCCTTGTCCACCATCCTATGGGTCTGGCACAATATTCTTAGAAGAGAAGTCATAACTGTATACAACACTGTCAACTATAATGTTGTGATAGCGAAGAAACGCCCGTTTATCTTCTGTCCTGAATGTGCCGGTATACGGGGCAAGCTTGCTTCTAATGTTACGGATACGAGCAGTATCTGACATCCTGACACTCTTATAACCCGATGCTGTTGTACAGAGTCATCGAAATCAGTCGGCTCAGAATCTCTTTCTGCTTTTTTCTTTACCCTATATCTTTGCAACGTGTTATCTTTATCAGTAAAGTGACTGAACTTGACAATGATTGGGTGGGCGCCAACC
>JAULCC010123489.1:0-13837 GCA_032358795.1 Nuttallia obscurata
TGTCCATATTTGAATTCTGTAGTAAGTTCCCCGTCAATGACTTAATCTGTAGGTACCATGTGGCCTGCATGTGAGGAGCGTGCGGTGGCGTATGATGATGTGACATTTGAAGACGAATAGGAAGAGCTTACGGCTCCGTTTACTTTTAGCGCTCAAAGTCGAACTTTAAAGTGACGTAAATCTGGCTGTTTGGTACTTTAATCAATTTGCCAATAAAATTGAGTTGAGTTTTAATGCGAATAAGTGAGTAAAAAAATAAACAATCCCTCCATTTTCATTGGTTCAGAGAATCGACTGATCTATAAGAGAAGACACACGACCACTGCCTACCTGTGGCTATGTGCCAAATAGACCTAAACTACATGCCAAGCAGAGTTATACTGACTCTTTCGCCAATCAAATACGCCGTACAACTATAAAAAACTTTGATGCATACAAAAACACGGAAAATTATGTGTATGCCATAGGCACATATCCTGTTGACTCTTTTTATAACACTACGAACATATTTCATGATAAATGTATTGGGTCCTATGGTGATAAACATTACATTTTGAAAACAAATTTGACAGTGTGTCATTGGAATGAAAACGTAAAATCTAAAAGAGAAAAAAAGCTACATGCATGTATACTGACAACATTTTATTCCGCTGCATAAGTCAGGAATTTCTACATGGTTATGGATACCTATTTAACTTTTGGTCAAACTTCTATCATAAAAAAGTTTTCCAATGATAATCAGTATAGTATGACAGTTTCGTATTGTTACAGGATTGAAATTGAAATAAAACTAAGATAATCGATATCGTTTGTTTTTATACATGTCCCTAACACCTCGGTAGAAATGCGTTGTAAAAATATTCCTCAGTAGTTAAGACATAATTAAAAGTAGTTAGCAAAACGTAGTATTGAACTTTTCCAGTTTTCAATTATTGCTAATGACGGACAAACTATTCCATTTAGCGGATATGTAGAGGTGGATTTTAAAATACCAGAGATAAATGGTAAAGTGTTTATCTTCCCTGTGCTTGTAGTTCAAAACACGGAATACAATTTAACAGTTCCTGTCATTATCGGTGCTAATGTGATAAGGAACTTGAAATCAGTGGATGACAGTCATTTATCTGAAGCATGGAAAAAACCTCTCTTATCAATAAATCGTTCTCAGAACAGTATGTGTGCTTTAACAGAACAGTCAACACATACCTCTAGTCGTGTAGGCGTTTGCCCACGACTTGTTGAGTTGAAAGGTCCAAGTACAACAGCAAGAGTTCCTGTTAAACTATTCAATATATCTGCTAGACCATCAGGGCTAAATCAGGCCTTTTTGAAGCCAGGAATCGAACATTTTAAAATCGTGGAACACAGAAACATAAAAAACCGACAATTTTGGTGACTTCTGAAACTTCAAAACAGACATTTCCCAACAACTTGAAGTAGATTTGTCTCACGTTCAACTGCGAGAAAAATCTAAACTTGAAAATCTGTTTTTCAAGTGGAAAGATTTGTTTTCACAGGGACCGCTTGATCTATGAAACAGCATCTTGTAAAACATGAAATCCATTGAGAAGACCCATATCCATTTAAAGGACCATACCGACGTGTCCACCCAGCTTTACTTAATGAAGTTCGTGAATACCTGGATCTATTCGTCCTTTACACAGCCCTTTCTGTTCCAACGTTGTTTTTGTCAGAAAGAAGGATAGAACTATTCGATTTTGCCTTGACTTTAGAAAGCTCAACCAAAGAACGTGCAAGAATGCATATGCAATTCCAAGAATAGACGATACACCCCATTTTCTATCTGGTCTCTTTATTTCACTAAATAAGATCTCAAAGCAGGATATTGGCAAGAAGAAATGGCAGAACAGGATTAAGAGAAAACTGCTTTTACAGTTGGTAATCTAGGTTTATTTTACAGGATACATTTTGACTTCTGCAATGCTCCCGCTACCTTCCAAAGACTTATGGGGCGGTGTATGGGGGATATAAATCTCAGAGACGGCCTTATGTACCAAGATGACATTATAATCTTCTCAGAAACCTTTGACCAACAAATCGAGCGTTAAGAATCTGTCTTAAAATGTCTCCATGACCACAACCTGAAGTTGAAGGCTTCCAAATGCGAATTCTTGAAAACCAAAATCATCTACCTTGGTCACGTGGTCTCAAAGGAAGGGATCAATTTACCGACCCAGAAAAGTTATCATCTATGTAGAAGTGTCCGGTTCTCCGTAGTTTAAAATATGTTCGCAGCTTCCTACGTTTTGCTAAATATTATCAAAAGTTTTGAGGCTAAGATTTCAAAGATGGTCTATCTGCTTAACGATCTTCTAATTTGAGACCACCAAGCTGACAAGACCATAAAGAAGAAACCTTTCATATGGAAATCGCATCACCAGAAAGCATTTGAAGAAGTTGTCAGTAGATTAACCTCAGCACCAGTTTTGGCTTATACAGTCTACTCCAAGCCATTTAAAGTTCACACAGATGCGTCTGCTGGTGGAATTGGAGCTGCTTGGTACCATGAATGTGACGGTTTGGATAAGGTTATTGCATACGCCAGTAGGAATCTGAAGCCATAAAAAACTATCATGTTAGTAAGCTCGAATTCCTAGCACTCCAATGGGCAATCACAGACAAGTTCACCGATTACTTGTATGGTTCAAAGTTCGAGGTCGTTACAGACAACAATCCTCTACCCAACATCCAAACGTCTGCAAAACTGGATGCGTGTGGCATCCGCTTGGAATCAGCAATTAGTTCACAATCAGCTATTAGTGTGGAAAAGCCAATATTGTCGTTGTCACCTTGTCTCGACAACGCCACGATGACATAGAAACAACTCATGTCCCCGTCGATGTAGTCCAAGCACTGTTGAAAACCAAAATGGATGTGGTTCCAGCTGTTGACACATCTACGATGCTAGAAAATCCTAGCAAAATAGCACCTGAACAAGTAGCAGCTTATCAACTAAAATGAAGACTTGAATAAAGGGCAAGACACCGATGAGAATAGTGCTAGGGTTAATTCGATAATTGCTCTTGGGAAACGTCTTTCACAAACACAGATAAAGAGTCTTCACATTGGAGTAAGACATTATCTTCGACATTGGAGCAAGTTAGTTATTATAGAAGGGATACTACACTACCAATCGCCCACTGCACACCATTAGGTACCACGGATTGTTCTTCACCTTCCGTCAGATCTACAATATTCGAGGCACTTCATAGCGACATTGGACACCAGGGAAGAGATATACTCAACGCAGTGTTTAACTATTTCCATTCTTGCAATATTTAACCACTGTCTGAATGAGCAACCAAACTCGCTATTAAGCTATGTATAGCACAGGGATTCCAATACAGACACACCTCCATTTAAATCCAATCAGATTACACCTTACATATTGGTAATCCTTGCCTGCTAACTCGGCACGTAAGACACGCTGAACAAAAGACCGAATGACGAATGTGCACACTGTTTTTTCGTGCGAATTGTTATGCTGTTATGATGCTTTTTGTAAGTTACACATCTACTGAGAAGAGAAATGCCGCGTGTTTATATGCAGCCGTCGCTTGGCGAAGTCTAGTTAACTTGCGACGCAGCCCGCTTACATTCGAACTGAGTAATGTCTTTCATGTCCACAGGTGTTCGGCAAGTAATATGACCCCAAACATACTCCAATACAAACAAAATATCATAATATAACATTAAAACTTATGCTTTCAAAAAATGTAATGATATTATGTTAATATATTTTCTTTTTGCAGGCATTGGTTTTAATATTATATAATTATGTTTTGTTAATAATGGAGTATGTTTGGGACCAGATAACGTGCCGAACACCTGTGCGCCTAGCTTGTTTACATCGTTGGGGAAACTCCTTCCATATTTGGCGCGTGGAAGGGACATGTGATTTTTTTAGCCATTGAAAAATGGTATCAGATCTGGCTTGGTGATATGTGAAATGCTTGTATTTCATTGGTTGGGTTTTATCTAGTCCATAGCAGGAATTACTGGTTTTCAGGCAGCGGGTGAACGTTGTCAAATCTCGTATACACGCTGAAATGGGAGCGTAGGGAAGAGATAGAACCACAAGTCTTTTTTAAGAGAGATTCTTTTGGTCTGGGATGGATAGAGACATAGAGATATGGGAGAAAGAGTGTGACAGATGTATTTGTCGAAATATTTCTCCCTGCAACAGGGATGGTCAGTATAAACTCATCATCACCAATGGAGCTTGTCTGCATAGACTATCTATCTCTTGAGTCTCCAAAGGTGGTTTTGAAAATATTCTTATCATACTTGACCAATTTCACTCGTTGCGCACAGACGTTTCCGTCCAAGAATCAAACAGCCCGTACCACTGCTAGGCTGATGTTGTGTGGATTAAAAGGGGGGGTGCTATGAACCATTCAACAGCCTGTCTCCACTGGAAAAACTAGAAGCAGTCTGAATGTGTCAGTTAAAGATGAGAAAATAATTGAGTTATCTTTTGAAAACCGTCACAGGGGTCCTTTATAAAACAAACGCTAGATGACACTTTTAATCTAAAATTTTATAGTCTAATTTCTAGCAAAACACTAGTTTCATAACAAAAATTCAATTTTTTGTTTATAATATAAACAATATATTACTTAGGAACATGATTATATGATTTAAATGACACATGAAAAGCGAAAGATAAAAATATCGGCCTGCATTTAAATCTATAATAAAGAAACTTACGCTACTTTAAACTGAAAATGAAACAATAATGCGTCAGTAACCAAGCTTGCTGTTCAAACCCGGCAAGTAGATTAACGTATGTTTTTGCATGCATTTGACATTTTTACATGTCGTGATCATGTTACTTGATCGATGTTAGGGGTAATAGATTAAGTGATAATGCAATGAAATATGTAACAATTAACAAGTGTCAAAATGATTCTTTAAGTCAAATGAGAGTGACTCGATTAGCCTATGGTTAAGCGTGTGTGTTTCCCCTATTGTAAAAAGTTTCTTTTCATCATAGGAGTAAACTGTAAAGGTACTGAAGAGACAAATATAACGGTTTATCTTAACTGCATACATAAATTGCATATGTATGTAGAGAGTGCATTGTCCAAGAACTGTAACTCTGTATTGCCTGACAACTAGCATGGAGGAGACAGAAAATACATTTTCTATAGTTCCCCCCTTCGGTTACCTGAAAAATAGAACATCATACTACCCACATACTTAAGTATACACATCTTGATAAATCCAACGTCCTTCCCCTTGAAATGCGCCGCTTATCTATTTTTGAAAATATAACTTGAACAGTTCGTTTACCTATCATATCCACTTGTTTTGTAAACAGTCTTAGTCTAGCTGAATAAATAGGTCATGTGTAATCAGTAGATATTGGGTGTTTCCTCGTGATATCGGTATGTACAAAAGCTGCACATCAAAAAGTATTGAAAGTACGTTGCCCTTTCTATGTTTAAAGTAGAACCAGTTCTGGATTGGCCGAGTGTTGGATTTAAATTCATCGGAAAGGTATTAAAAAGTTCTTGAATTAAGTTTTGACGTAAGAGTGTTAAGTTCTATTTGGCTATATATTGTTAAATTGCAATAGCTGGGTGCAGTCCAGAACGTCTATTGCCACGTTTAAAACAGGTTCTGCTGTCATTCGGATTCGTAGATGATGCATACTTTACAAACGCTTTGAAAACAATCTGTGCAATATAATAATTAAATTTCGTTAGTAAGCCAATTACTTAAGTTCAACAATTCTCACTAAATAATACCTTATTTACGTTACTTATATCTGCTTGTTAGTATATGATTTTAAACCTTTAGAATTTCTGCAAAACGAGGTTTTTATCATTAACTATTTTACCTGGCTATAGTCTTCAGTTCGACAGTAAGTGATAATATTACACTAACATGTACATGTGTAGTCAGGCTTAGAATTCATAAATACGTTCTTAGACTTGAAACTCAAGAATAATCTCCAATTCTCTCTGTTGACTTTCAGCTTTTACTAGAATGGTAGGTGCTGGGAACCATACTACAGATTTAGATATTATTTTTGAGTTTGAAGTCTAAGAACACGGTGGTGAATTCTAATCCATATGTTTTTATTGCATTTTATAATGATAAAGGGCGAAGTTGATATAAACCAAGATTATAGCTGTGTACACACAGAACATTGTAATATGCAAACTTTCATAGCCAAATATGGCATAACTAAAGGCTAAATATAGTTTTAGGTAAAGATCGATGTACATTTTTGTTTTCACCTGATATCCACTGTCTATCAACACAAATAGTTCCTGGGCCCCTGGAACTACATGATTGGGTTCTGAAATGTATTCATCATTGTATCGGGGCAGGTCATAAGGATACAGATTAATTTATTTAGTAGATACACATAATTTTGTGGTAAATAAACGTATGTAACTTGTCAAGATTTATACCAATACACGTTGATCTTGGAATTAAATTAGATTCGCTCTCACGATCAGAAATGTATAAGGATAGCATGATAGGCTACTTGTCTATGTAAACAAATGAATGATTCTTTGCAATTGATTTTGAGTTAAAAATTCTAAAAGTCTTAAAAGTCCTCTGACTCTGTGGTTTAAAAAAGCGATAGGTCTTCTGTTAACCCTTAGCATGCTAAGCGCGGCCGTGATAGAATATACAAATAGCTCGGACCCATATCAGAACTTTGAGTCTAATCCGGGTCCAAGTTGTTCGACACTCGTCCTAGTGTTTCGTCAATAAATGGGTAAATCTGATGGATTGTAAATCTAGGCAGACAGCCATTAAAGTAGACGAAACTCGTTTCGGCGAAAACAAAATTGAAATGCATTAGCAACTTAGTATTAAATCTTATTATCTTTCACCTCCCCATCTTCGCTAGCGAAGGGATAAAAATGCGGTCTCCTCCATTTCAAAAGAAGGAGGCCGCACCGTAACCCTGGGTTAGTGAAGAAGATCAGTTTAATGTAATGTCCAATTCTATACCAGTTTTAATGATCTTATTTTTTTCTGTTTTCAGAGTTTTTAGCTGCTTGATAGTTCCATAGACGAACCCAGTAATACAAATTTACAACAGAATGACTTCCGTCATTCAAACAGTGCTGGACCAGTATTCGACGAAGAAATACTTTATCGAGTATGATGGATTTTTATCTAATCATTTATCTCACGGTTTAATTGCTCTCGATCGCCTCGGCTGTCCTGCAGAAAGGTTAAATAGATTTATCAGCTGGTATGATACTAGACTTGAAAACCCTTCAGTAAGCGAAGAAAAAGCTGATGAGAGCATCGATGTTCTAAAAGGAAAGAGAGTATCGTATTACTCGATTCTCAAACATTATGAGGCCCTCTTAAAAGAAAATGGAAATGACCTGGACACGCTTATCGCCGCTGAATTTCCAAAGTTGTCGGCTGGACTGGTTGGATCAGCCTTACACGGAATGATTCACTTAGGTTACGGCTACTCAGCTAGAAGCGAACGACTCGTGCTAGAAGGTCTCGCTTACCTGTACCATTCAAACGTTCCTATAGTAACATCGAGTCCGGATGAAGGCACCTTTGGACACGGAAATGTTGAAATTCTGGATATCCTGGCCGCCATTGCAAAGGATGAAAACCTACGTCAATCAATGCTTGACGGTATGAATAAAAAAAGGTATGTTGATCTGAAAGTGGGCGCATTTCAGAGAAAGGTGGCCTACTTAGTTACCGAACAGGGTGACACACTAGTACCCGGTGTGCATTCTATCAAACTTCCAGCGAAGCTATTCAATCCAGACGGCACACTTCAGATCATACAGTTGGCAAAGACTGTAGTCAAATGGGCGATAACGGTTTACACATTGTCCGAACACAAGAACGATTTTTTCTTTCTCCATGGTGTAACTGCTGCTTGGTCCGTCTTGCAGATCATTTCTCTTTTATCATATGAAGACGCTGTTAACTCCATTCGGCATTTCTTGGCGGTACTGGTGGCTGTATATTTAGCCCAGGACTCTCCGTCGCTGACGTCACCACTCGTAACCGGAAGAGAGACTAGTGATGACGACTGGGATGCTTTGGTTAAGCGAGCAGTGGATGAGGATCGTGACGAACATTGCTACAAACTCGTACAAGTGTGTCGTGAAATGGCGAACGACGATAAGGAATCAGCTAATTTGTATATGCAAGCTGCAGAAAATGTGCTGGAAAACGATTTCCGTTACAGCTCATAAATATTCTAGATCTACATTAGATATGTTGACATCAATTTAAGATGTTTTCTTGTTTGCACTTCATTCATTTTTTCATTCTGTCTGATTTTTTAATTTGTTTATCATAAAATAGTTATCCATTTCGTTTAAATTTGACATACCTTGGTTGAATATCAACAAAAATATGGGTCAAGTTTCATAATTGGCACTTTTGAAGGGGTGCACCGACTTCAATTAAACTTGACATAAACTATTCATAACAATTCGATATTGAGCACATATTGAGTTATAGCCATTTTTCGACATATTCTTTTGGCAGCTTATTCTTTTCCGCTCAATAACTTTTGAATAAGTGGTACATTTTCTTAATAAATATTTGGCATAAGAGTATACCATCATTTATGTATCTATTTAAATATGATATATGATCTTAACATGATGACACTGTTTACCATCATAAAAACAAGCCAAGCTCGATATTGCTCGGTTAACGAGTTATTGCCCGAGTAAATGCTGTTTTTCAAGTTAGTTTTTTTTGCCAATTGTTGATTTCCAATCAGTTACGTTTACAGGCATATGCTTTTATATCATTCAAAGTTAACGGCTATATCATCATCAATTACAAGGACAAAATTTATATTTGGTATGGTCTACTAAATCTTAGTTATTGGTTTTATTTGTATTATGTGCATAGCAGATAGACCCATAGAGATATAATGTTACTGTTGTACTTTTGTTTCTAGACATATGTAACTATTATTCTAACATTCCCTTAATTTGTGTCTCTAGTAGTCAACACATCCAATTCTCAGAATTCTAACTGAAAATTTTTGACACAATCTATTAAATGATTATTGACTGTGTGCCTAAAAACAGAGACATAATTGTCAAGAAGGTTTGAAGATATTTAATATAAACATTTATTATTTTCAGTGAAGGTCACTGGAATTGTCGGTTTACATATTAATCAGATACAATAAATCATAAGTAAAACCTGTAGATGCCTTGTTTGTTTTAAGTTTTGTTCCCAGCAATATACAACTGGTCAAAAGTATATCCCGTTTTCACAGCAGTTGTAGGGTTCATGACCAAGTTTGTCAGATATTAGTTGCAGGGGCTAAAGATATTGTGTTTCTTGGTGTCCTAACTTCAGGGGCGTAGCGTGGTCAACATTTCGTTGCCCTGAAAGGAGATCAGATCCGTAGCCAGTCTTTTTTGAAGACATGCATCGCACATATGGAAATATATCATTTTAAACCGAAATTCGAATATCCTTCCCAAGAAAGTCTTGTTTGGGAGATCTCAGATTTTGAATAATATATCGAGTATGGGTATGCTTTATGTTTTTAATATGTCATTTGGTATTGTTATTAACATTATGTATATGTGTGTTTCCGTCAACATCATGAACATGTAAATTTCATCAAGTCGTGAATCAACAGTCATGTTCTATATTAAATATAGAGCATGACTGTTGATTCACGACTTAATGAAATTAATATGTTCATGATGTTGACGGAAAACACAAAGCAACAAAATTTCTTCGAAGCGACGTTAAAGTTTCAAAAACCAAATAAACTTGTTTAGACGATATAACTAAAATTGAGTATTACATGATTTACATGTATTAGCACGCTGCATAGTATTCGCTTGATAAACCATACCTTTATGAAGTGCAGTGTTTCTAAACCACAACCCTGTCTTGATTAATTTCAGAGTCATTAGCCTTTGTTACTTTTTCTTTTCTGGAGCATAGCCTGAAAACTAAAGAATACTTTATATAATAATAAAAGAAGTGAAAAGTACCAGAACTACAGCTCTATCTTAACTAGTAACTGAGTTAATGTCCTTAAGTACTTTTCATTGCCCGCAGCATTACTTAAAGACTAATGCTTGGAGTTCAATACAAATTCTTACAATGGCTAAACACTAAAGAGGAAGTGCAGTGTACAAGAACCATAAGTATACCTTAACTTATTACAGATTTATTGCCCTTTGTTATTTTACTTTTCAGGTTTTGGAAACTAATGAATACAGCCTTCAGTCAAATGAGGTAGTGGTGGATTTAATAACCTTCAGTGATAGTTCTTGTTCAAATTTGTTTTGGTTTTATCACTTTATAAAGAAAAGAAAAACAAGGAAAAAAGAGACTTATTGATGCAGTTGACATCACAACAGAATCTAGATATAAAGACTAACATTGAAAGATTGTAAAATTGTAACTGACGTCTGTTAACTGTGAAAATGTTTCAAACATATAGTAGATTTAGGTTTAGTCTAAACATGAAATTAACAGTGAGAATAACTTCTGTTACCAAATGCTACTAAGTGAAGGACCATATAAACGATTATATACCAGTCTGTAAATACAAGTATCGCATTTAGACTCATACTGGTTTATCTAACTACGTGTAATTAGAACTGCTCATATCTTTAACATTACATCATTCTTGAGTTCAGGCCTCACACACAAACACAGATATACACATCTTATATTTATACTGAGATGTTGACTGCCATAATAAACGTTTCTCATGAGTAATAAGCTGTAATAGTATATTTATCTCCAACATGGAGAATGAATTTTTGCTTGTCGTGTACTTTTTAATTTTAAGATTTTATTGAGGTGTAACATGAGTTGAATCACCAAGCAGTATATATCTCGGGTATTATACATTGTTGCACGGAGGTGTATGTAATAATATTATACTGGTTCAATGAGTATCGGGTTATCTTTATTCTACTACCTGTCAACAAACATCAAAGTTGTAATACTATCTATCACGAAAAATACATTTCACCAAGTTATGTGGTGTGTGTATTTTAAATTTTTTATCCGGACCCTTCTGCGCATTGCTTCAATAATAATGCTTGATGTGGCATGTGTTATTAAAGCTACTGCACTCGAAATAATTATGGACTAGGATATCAAATATCTAAAACTGTTGCAAATGTTGAGATATATTCAGGAAACATGAATGCACTATGATTGGAAGTGATACTTGTGGTAAAAAATACAAAAAGCCACTCAAAATCAGTATTTTCAACTCTAAAACTTACCCCATTAGTCGCGGTGTATATGTTTTTAGCGTGGTTTCAGTGACTTTATGTGGAAAATTCACAATAACTGTAAAGAGGAAACCTCTTGCATTCAAGTTATTTTCATATTTACAAGCTTTGGCATATGCTAAGAAACTTCTGAATTGTTTAACCAAATTTGGAGTTCAGTCGCTTTAATGTAATATATTGTCATTATATTTGTCATATTCCATTGCCTCATTGCTGACACACTCTGTACTTTATAGTCTAAAAGGGCTACTTCTGTAATTATTATGGCTTCATGTCAAACAAGCTGCTTAGCATTTGAAGCAGTTATCTATTCTTACACAATCGTTCAGTGTTTGATGGTCGAACTGCTTGACACGTTCAACATTGCCTTGTTTGGTAAGCAGATTTAGCCAGGAGTTTTGTATAAATTACCTTAACTGCTCCTGTAAAATTTCCTCTCCATTGTCTAAAACTTGGAACTGTTCATACAGAAAGCATGTATTTATTTCTCTCAATAATATCTCAGGAACCTTGCTGGATTGATGATGACACCGGAGCGGTTTTTCACTAAACATTGTCCTTCGCTCATTTCCCCTTTTTACCACTTCCTGTATATAAATGTAATCCTTTTAAAAAAACACGTAGAAATTCTTTTATGACGTGCGGCTTCAATTAAATTCATGCAAACTATCTGTTTATACTTTTCTTTCACCTATTTGCTTAGGGTGCTAACTTTCAACGGTGTCAGTAAATAGTTGTGACATCCTTTATGATTAGTAAAATAACATAATTTTCTCAGCTGTGCCTGAAAGACTAAATAAAAGAGACATGCGCCTGCCCCTTCATCTAGCAAATTCAACAAATATCTCCCTTTCCTTATCAATCAAAATAAAACTTTTGAAAAAACATTCAAACACACACATACCACACACACACAGAGATACACACACACACACACACACACTTTCTTCATACAAAATTGATGAAACGCACGTGCAAAGATGTGTAAGCCTAGCTAAGGTACATGATCGAGGTAGGTGTGCGAGGGGTGTTCCCCTTCCGTTAGTGTGGGTCTTTTTGGGCTCCCTCTGGAATGTTTGGTGAACCGGAACCAAAGATATCATGTTTTAGTGGGTTTAAACATAACGCCAACCCTTATTTTATACAAAGCAAAATATACAAAAAAATGATGACCAAATTCTGAAAACCAGCATTTTAATTTATTTATTTTATATCATAACCAATATCCCAGGTCACGAAAGTTGTAAATACATTTCGAAGATGAGAAGTTTTGTTTTTGTCTATTTTTGTCTAGCATCCTATACAACAGTTTGCTCGAACGAATATACAATCTGAAAAATTTAATTACATGCTTTATGCACTTTAAATTCCTACAAACAGTTAAACAGCTGTTGTAGACAATGTGCTAATGTAGGTACACTGACCTTTAAAACAAGTTTCGGGTGGTGACCGCTATCTAGCCATACCGCATGTTGGTTACTTATTTTTACCGGGGCCTCCGTGACTGAGTGGTTATAGTCGTAGACTTGCAATCTCTCAGCCCCTCACCGCTGTGGGTTCGAATCCAGGTCTAGCTGGGCACTTCGGATTTTTTAAGTGAGGAAGCCTTCCAGCTGGCTTACGGTAGGTCGGTGGTTCTATCCGGGTGAACTCTGTGCCTGAAATAATGTACAGAGGTCCCCGGGGTCTTCTTCCACCTGTAATGAGCTGGACGTCATGATATGACTGAAATACTGTTAAAGCGACGTTAAATTCCAAACAAACAAACTTGTTTTACCTCGATCCTATAAATAATTACTGAGACCCTATTACATCATGTAATATTAAAACATTAGACTGAATACTTAGAGTATAGGAGATAAATCATAGAATCTCTAAGTGTTTGTATAAACCATAATCATATCCCCACCCCACCCCCACCCACTGCCAAAGGAAAGAAAACAAAGACGAAAATCCATACATATAAAGAAAACAGATAGAAGAAGAAATATCAGACAAACAGACGCACATACAAACACGCATTTGAAAAAAATCACAGAAACAATCGGGTGACGGGTCCGTTTAAATGAAAATACAAATACAAGTCAACCCGGAAACTTTTTTCTATCACAAATGAAGTATGCACGGTTATACAAATAACACTGATCTTTGAACCATTTTCTACAGTTGCTTCCCCTGATTAAAATACAGGTAATAATCATCCTGTCCTAGGTTCAAAGAGTTTCTTCGCTTGATTTGAATTGCCATTTACTTGCGATATAAACAAGGACACGTAATCATTGACGGAAAGAGAAAGATGTGACAGACATCAACATCGTAAAAAGGTATGCGTATCATAATAATGTGTCAGTATCATGAATGAGTGCCATAGCGTAGTAGTTTTAAATACTTATCAGCCTGTGCTGTTGTAGATATAAACCTGTAAGTACTAATAACATAGGGCTTATGTACATATATATAAATACAAATACAAATACATGTTTTTTATATAGCGCAAAAATTATATAATATTCTATTGCGCTTTACAGTCTCTAATGCCCAGCAGTTATTGGTAAAATAGG
>JAULCC010123600.1:3834-13834 GCA_032358795.1 Nuttallia obscurata
GTGCTTCCTGTCCTGCTACAGACCACCTCCAAGTTTTGTTACCACCTATTACATGAACAAAATAAACATGGAAAGGTCTGTAAGGTGCAGGGGAAATAGGTGTGCTTCCTGTCCTGCTACAGACCACCTCCAAGTTTTGTTACCACCTATTACATGAACAAAATAAACATGGAAAGGTCTGTAAGGTGCAGGGGAATAGGCGTGCTTCTTGTCCTGCTACAGACCACCTCCAAGTTTGTTACCACCTATTACATGCTGTCGGGTTTCATTGCGTTGATCCAGTTTTATTACAGGCTGTTAAGTTTATCTTTCACACCTTGACTGCCTTGGCAAATGTTTTGTCAGTTTAAAAATTGTACACTGCATCCAAGTTAATCACGGTGAGTCCCATTTGCCTATCCTGTTCTCCAGCATTGTCTCACTTCAATCCCATTTTGTTCACACTCACTGTGGCCTGAAATGCCACTGCCGTGGCTGCCAGGAACATAGTGCAAATGTAGCACTAGATACAAGATATTATGCATGTGCCGTCATATAGAGGTCTTAAACTAAGTTTGTTAAAATAGTGACTGTTGGGTAAAATTTGGCCTTTGGTCTTGTTTTACATAATCTTATAAAGTGATATCTTAAAAAAGTCTTCTTCTTTGAAAGCATACAGACTAGAGCTTAGACATGTTGTGTGTAATATTATATAGAGGTCATTTACCAAGTTTGTTCAAATCCTGACCCTGGGGTCAAAATTAGCTCCGTCCTAGGGAGATCTTATTTCACATGTACTTATATAATGAAAACTTAAAAAATATTCTTATCTTAAACTAAACAGACTTCTGCCGAGATATTTTGTGTGTAACATCATATATAGTTCCTTTACAAAGTTTGTTGAAATGGTGACCCTGTGATCAAAGTTGACCATGCCCTAGAGCTGTTGTATTTCACATAGATATATATCTTCTCATCTAAAACCATACAAACTAAAGCTTAGATATTTTGGTTGCTACATCAGTCAGGTTGCTGTAAGTCTATGCAAACTAAGACACCCCTGATTGGGGCCAAATTTAACCTCAGGGTCACCATTTGAACAAATTTAGTAAAGGACAAGTATAAAATGTTACAAAGTAAATAGCTGTAGAATGTATGGTTTCAGAAGAGCAGATTTTAAAGTTTTTCTCTATTTAGTTCTATGTATAAACATGAAGAATCCCCAGTAATCTTGGTAAAGAACTATTAGAGCATGGTATAGGCAAAATATCTGAGTGTTCCAATGTGTATTGCCGAATATGTGCATTCATGGATGATTTTAACCGATAACAATTAAACAAAGGCAATAGGTTGGTCATACCATAGGAAAATAGAATACATTTAAATTTAATTCTGTATCATAAAAAGTTATTATGATCTGGTCTAAAACAAATAAGCTTACTTCAGTTTTTAGAAATAAAATAAAAAAATACAGCTGTCAATGTTACAGTAGGAATTTAAATATAAATAAACTTTAAAGGACTTTTTGACGAGAAATGAGAATGCATTCTATGTAAATGAAATACAGACGCCAGTATCATGTAAAGTCATGTTGATTAAAGGAAATTGTATGCAAGAACGTTTTAAACAGAATGTCATTCTCAACCTATGTAAGCAGTGACATTGAAAGGGTAATCTGTACAAGTTTACATGTTATGCAAGTGACAATAAGAACACAGCTGACAGCTTCAAACACAGCTCCAGTACCAGGTGATATTGGAATGTTTGAATATCTTGTGTAAGGGGAGCGGGGTAGCTGTCAGGACATTTATTCAAAACCCTGTCTCTTATCTTCACAGGCAGGTCGGAGCATATTGATTTTGTCATTACTATTGACAAATTAAATCATCTTACATGTTAGTAATAACAAACAGAAGTGAAAGTCTTCTAGAAAGCTTTCCAGTATGTAAATGTTTTTTTGTTAATAAGGAATTAAACGTCGCTTTAAAAGTACTTCAGTCATATCGCTATGTCCAGCTAATTACAGGTGGAGGAATACCATGTGTGACCTCTGTACACTAATTCAGGCACAGGGTGCACACCACCAGTGACCTCTGTACACTAATTCAGGCACAGGGTGCACACCACCAGTCACCTACAGTAAGCAGTTGGAAGACTTCCTCTCTTGAAAAATCTGAAGTGTCCTACCTGGATTTGTACCCCAAGTGTTAATGGCTGAGATATTGCAAGTCAATGGCCATAACCAGTAGCCATTTTGGGTTAAAAAATGATTTTGATAGAAGACATAAAATTAAAAGAAATGCATTCTGTACTATAAAGGTAATAAAACTATGATCAAAGGTTATTCCAAATAGTCTCAAGGTGTGGTTTAATATAAGTTCAAAGGTTGTTACAAATAGTCTCAAGGTGTGGTATAATATAAGTTCAAAGGTTATTCCAAATAGTCTCAAGGTGTGGTTTAATATAAGTTCAAAGGTTGTTACAAATAGTCTCAAGGTGTGGTTTAATATAAGTTCAAAGGTTATTCCAAATAGTCTCAAGGTGTGGTTTAATATAATTTCAAAGGTTGTTCCAAATAGTCTCAAGGTTTGGTATAATATAAGTTCAAAGGTTATTCCAAATAGTCTCAAGGTTTGCTATAATATAAGTTCAAAGGTTGTTCCAAATAGTCTCAAGGTTTGGTATAATATAAGTTCAAAGGTTATTCCAAATAGTCTCAAGGTTTGCTATAATTTAAGTTCAAAGGTTGTTACAAATAGTCTCATGGTTTGGTATAATATAAGTTCAAAGGTTGTCACAAATAGTCTCAAGGTTTGGTATAATATAAGTTCAAAGGTTGTTACAAATAGTCTCATGGTTTGCTATAATATAAGTTCAAAGGTTGTTACAAATAGTCTAAAGGTTTGGTATAATATAAGTTCAAAGGTTGTCACAAATAGTCTCAAGGTTTGGTATAATATAAGTTCAAAGGTTGTTACAAATAGTCTCATGGTTTGCTATAATATAAGTTCAAAGGTTGTTACAAATAGTCTCAAGGTGTGGTATAATATAAGTTCAAAGGTTGTTACAAATAGTCTCAATGTTTGCTATAATATAAGTTCAAAGGTTATTCCAAATAGTCTCATGGTTTGGTATAATATAAGTTCAAAGGTTGTCACAAATAGTCTCAAGGTTTGCTATAATATAAGTTCAAAGGTTGTTACAAATAGTCTCAAGGTGTGGTATAATATAAGTTCAAAGGTTGTTACAAAAAGTCTCAAGGTTTGGTTAAATGTAAGTTCAAAGGTTATTCCAAAGGGTGTCCGGATATCGCAGTGGTAACGCGCTCGCTTCTCACCAATGCAACCCTGGTTCGATTCCCGGCCGGGGCTAGTATGTGGCAAGGTTCTGTAGGCTCCAGTCCAGACACTTAGGTTTTCTCCCGGTAATCCAATTTCCTCCTACAATAAAATCACCACAAAAACGCCTCCATCCGGGCCAACAAGAGTGATTTATATAAGTTGTAAGAACTTGTTTCACAATCATTATAAAATAAATAAGGTTTAAACTGGAAAAAAAAGGTTATTCCAAACAGCCTCATGGTTTGGTATAATGTAAGTTCAAAGGTTATTACAAATAGCCTTGTGTATTGGGATAGTTTTGGTATGTTTTTGGCACCCTTCTGCCAGCCTAAGCATAAAGTCAGCAATATGTGAACTAAATAGTGATAGAACCAATTTGTTCATAGGTTTGTATGTAATTTTGAATGGTCAACAGTCTTTTTTTTGGATTGGATTATCAGACAATATAGACCTGACAAATTGACTTGCAAGATGAAATGATCATAGGCACAGATATAAACATTATATGAAAAAAATGAAGCATTTTGTATGACATATTTAAAACTAAAAAACAAAATTAAATTATAAGGAATAAAGAAAAATTTTCAGATTTTGTCATTTTAAGGTAAAGAGACAATTTCACTTTCAATTTTGTCCCTAAAGTAAAATGACAAGTTTCAGTTGTGTCCTGGCAGCTCTAATCAATAATCATGCTGGTTGTTTTAGTCTGCACTATTTGAAATAGTTGTTACAATAATAGATTAAATCATATTGTGTGTTGAATTGCATTATGCATTAAAGTCTTCAAAAAGTGTATTGTATAGATTGGCAGGCTGCCAGTTGATTGAAGTTGTTGTGCCCCACCTTTATTACTACCAATCCTGTCAGCCCACAACCATGATTTATTCATCTACTGGGTTCAGTTGTTCAAGGAAGTTATGTTAATTTCTTCAAATCTTAGCATCTTATGTTCTGCCATTTTTCACAAGCCAAAATCAATCTAATTGTAATACACTGCACACATTCAATGACATAAAAATTGATCACAGCAAAATGCAAACATGTCAAATAAACCATGGTACAAGTTACAAGAGCAGGATATTGATCTCTGTGATCAATCATTGTTGGGCTAACACCATAGTTTAGTACTGGGTAAAACGTTCCCTTACAGTGAAGAATTCCTATTATAGACCCTTCCATGTTTCAATATAGATTAGTCTATTATTTTTTCTTAGGAAATAAAATTCTGATAATATTTTCCAGCAGAAAACATTGCAGACCCAGATGTAATAGCTGATATAGGAGCTCTTTGATATGGTCATTGACTGTTTTATTATCAGAAGAGTTAACACTGTAGGCTGTATGTTTTACTGTTGATATTTTATATCTGGATTGTTTAAATAACAGTAGATGTTAATTCTGTATCTTAGTGCTGGACATTTTGAATTATTTCTTTTAGTTTCGTCTATAGGAATAGTTTATATAAAATGCCATTTAAAAAATTAGTGCAGATTTTGATTTTTGGTTCTTGATGTGGGTATTTGTAATCTGGGTTTTCATTGATTCTTAGTTGATATATGTCACCATATACACAACAGGGTGTGGTGTATAGTATTTTTCAATAATAATCTACTGGTTGTCAGGTAATTTGATGGGTTAATAAATTCATAAGTTAGTAAAAGATAAAAAATTTTAAAAACTGCTCATAGTCAGTAAATCAACTTGAGTAACAGGAACCGGAATCTCAAATTAAAAAAAAAGGTAAAATGTTTTATGATTAAGTTTAAAGAAAGTGAAGAGAGATATCTATTATTATAGGAAGACCTGTTTCACAAAATTGGCTTATAATAAGGAATATTCTGTTAGTAATTAGCAATCTGTTTTATTTTTTTTCCAGATATTTTAGATGGGGACATAAAGTCAATCTTGGATGTTCTTTGGCTAATTATACTTAACTATGCAGTTCACAATATAGGTAAGTATTTTCATATTTTGTTTGTACTCTTGCAGCATAAACTTAAGTTACATGAACTGTCATCTTTAGATATAGGTTATGGCAGCTGCAGGTTGGGTACCTGTCACACAGTTGTCTAAGGTGTATTACTTGTCATTTGTTTAGACAACTGCTCTGCTCTATTCCTGAAGATATATTTCCATGTTGGGGAATGTAGAATGAGTTACAATTATTACAGTACAAATTATTATAATATTCATAATATACCCATATGGATTGCATTTCAGTAAAAGCTTTAAAACTTACAATAGTATACATAAAAGAATAAGAAACTTCAAAATGCCTTGTTTTTGATAGAAATATATTGTGACCAAAAAGGTCTTCATGTATTACATATTTAACTTAATGCACAAACACTGGCAAAGATATAGATAATTTATGTCACTCCTTATTGTACATAAACTAAATTAATAGTCTAGCTTATAAAGATATCAGACTTGGAATTCACCAACCAATTTATAGACTTGAAACTCAAGAATAATCTCTGACCCTGTGGTTTGGCCCTCAGCTTCTACCATTCATGTGAAAGCTGAGGGCCAATCTAGAGTGTTAGAGATTATTCTTGGGTTACAATTAAGAACGAGTTGGAGAATTCCAAGCCTGAACTTTCAAACCTTTCCCATCATACCCTTGACTATATACATGTATCCCAATCATGCCTCAAAATTTGCAAATGTTTCCAATCATGCCTCTGGGTTTACATTTGTTTCCCACCATGCCTCTGGATCTGGGTATGCATTCCACATCATGCCTTTAAACTTTTGGATGCTTACATTCTGATTAAATAAAGTATATAAAAGATTGAGAGATTAAAATAACTGATTTTTACAATAAATTGATGCGGGTCTCCTAATTTCACCATCATGGAGCTATGTTACCCATTGATCATGTAATAGAAAACCCTCTTCTTCTGTTTGACTTCCATTCAGTGCCAATACTACAATAATGATCCTACATACTTATTTTGATGTCTACCCATGGTCTCATTACAATTCTCATTGATTTTGATTGAACTTAGATATATTATGTAGATTATCTTATTAGTGGTCATGCTGTGTAAATATGCATGGTTAAAAAGGTTATTTAAATTGCTCTGACTGAGAGAGATACAGCAGTTTGCCTGACATATCTGGCTAGATATGTACAGACTGGTTTCTGTTTGATTAGGTCTATTGCTCCAAAGGAATAGCGGTTGTCCCAAACATTTTTATTATCTGGGACCTGTGTAAGTTTGTAATGAGATTTCTCCTTAATCGTGTAATTTTATTGATGTCTACAGCGTTAATCCTGTTCCCTCACTTGGTCGTGTATAGTGCAAATATTGGTTCATTAGCACTTTTTTGAAGGAAAATTATACGTGTACAAAATGGATTTCAAGCTTGTCATTTGTTTACTCTATAAGACATTAATGGAGGAAAATTGTGTGTAAAAATACAGGTAATTCTATAACCTAAGACTTACCTCTGCAAACTGAAATTCTGTCAATATTTAAAATATAAACAAAGTACTTCACAGGGTGTGGAATTTCGATCAATAACATTTAGTGTGTCTTGTTTTGCAGATACTCAGATACATCAGTGGAATTTTATGTTGGTTATTGAAGAGAGGATTTTTTTTTTCTGTGATCTATATTGTGATATTTGACTTGTGCCTTAGAAAGGTAAAAACAACAAGTTCTCTTGTATAATTTCTGTGGTATTTAGTTTCTTCATACTTGTATGTAATAATGGACAATGATGAAAAATAGGGTTCCGATTTTTCAAAAATCATTTATTGTAGGTTCATGGTTGGTTGGCGGGTACTACTGTACTAAATCAGGTCATTTAAGAAAGCAGTGACCCGTTTTAATACATCTTAAGCTAACATTCACCTAATTGTAGACAAAGATTAACAAAGTCTAAAGACATTCTTTTGTACTGCTGCATCAGTGGGCAATCAACTTTGAAACAATTTTGTTTATCATGGAGTAGCTGTTAAAGAATTTCAATATGAAAAATGTCAAACTTTTATTCTTGTTTTATTCTTGTTTTTAGGCCTAAGGATATGTAGAATAATAGAAAATATATCTTGTAAATTACAACAATCAGAGATACAAGAATTTAAACATTAACTCATGCAGTTAAATTTATTTTGTGAGTTGAGGCAAAATGAATTATTAATTAAAACTGACCTATCTATTATCACCTGATTTGTACAGGCACCATCACTGTACATGTTAGTGAAAAACTTTAATGTTGACACTGTGACATAAATATGTCAGTTGTTTTCCCCATTTTATTAATTAAATATATATTTTAGATCATTTGTGTCTCAGTACAGTCTTAAAGAAATGAAGGTAATATGTATTTACAGGTAGCAGTCCTTACCAGAGAAGTGTGGGAATTGGGAAAAAAGTTTTATTAGACTGGTGCCAGAAAGAGGTCAACACCCAGTTTGACCCACAAAACTCCCTCACTTACAAGTAAGTTCACAAAAGCCTACAAGAAAACAAATGCAAAATATGTATATTTATTGTGATACTTCACCATGAAGACATAACCCTAGAGAGTATTGCCCATTGTAAAATGGGCTGTGAGTGTGAGAGGGTGTTGTTCAATACATAGAACACCATTATCTAAAGGTTCTAGCTCACTATATAGAATGGCATTAAGGAGATGTTGTTGCTCACAGTAAAGAGGGCTATGATAGAAAGGTTGTTGCTCACTGTAAAGAGGGTCATGAAAGAAAGGTTGTTTCTCAATGTAAAGAGGGTCATGGTAGAAAGGTTGTTGCTCACTATAAAGGGGTCATGATATAGAGTATGTTGCTCACAGTAAAGAGGGCCATGATAGAAAGATTGTAACTCTATGTTAAGAGGGTCATGATAGAAAGGTTGTTGCTCACAGAAAAGAGGGCTATGATAGAAAGATTGTTGCTCACTAAAGAGGGCCATGATAGAAAGGTTGTTCCTCACTGTTAAGAGGACAATGGAAGACAGGTTGTTGCTCATTGTAAAGAGGGTCATGGTAGAAAGGTTGTTGCTCCCTGTAAAGAAAGCCATGATAGAAAGATTGTTTCTCCCTGTAAAGAGGGCCATGATAGAAAGGTTGTTGTTTACTGTAAAGAGGGCAATGGTAGAAAATTTGTTGCTAATTGTAAAGAGGGCCATGATTGAAAGATTTTGCTCACTGTAAAGAGGGCCATGGTAGAAAGATTTTGCTCACTCTAAAGAGGACCATGGTAGTAAGGTAATTGCTCACTGTAAAAAGGACCAATGGTAGAAAGGTTGTTGCTAACTGTAAAAAGGACCATGGTAGTAAGGTAATTGCTCAATGTAAAGTGGGCCATGGTAGAAAGGTTGTTGCTCACTATAAAGAGGGTCATGGTAGAAAAGGTTGTTGTTTACTGAAAAGAGGGCAATGATAGAAAGGTTGTTGCTCACTGTAAGGGGGTCATGGTAGAAAGGTTGTTGCTAACTTTAAAGAAAGACATGATAGAAAGATTGTTGCTCACTGTAAAGAGGGCCATGGTAGAAAGGTTGTTGCTCACTGCAAAGAGGATCTTGATAGAAAGGTTGTTACTCACTGTAAAAAGGGCCATGGTAGAAAGGTTGTTGCTCACTGTAAAGAGAGTAATGGTAGAAAAAGTTGTTGCTTACTGTAAAGAGGGCAATGGTAGAAAAAGTTGTTGCTTACTGTAAAGAGGACCATGGTAGTTAGGTTGTTGCTAACTGTAAAGAGAGCCATGATAGAAAGATTGTTGCTCACTGTCAAGAGGGTCATGATAGAGAGGTTGTTGCTCACTGTAAAAAGGGTCATGATAGTAAGGTAATTGCTCACTGTAAAGAGGGCCATATAAGAAAGGTTGTTGCTCACTGTAAATGGGGTTATGGTAGAAAGGTTGTTGCTCACTGTAAAAAGGGTCATGGTAGAAAGGCTGTTACTCACTGTAAAGAGGGAAATTGTAGAAAGGTTGTTGCTCACTGTAAAGAGGGTCATGGTAGAAAAAGTTGTTGCTTACTGAAAAGAGGGCCATGATAGAGAGGTTGTTGCTCACTGAAAGGAGGGTCATGGTAGAAAGGTTGTTGCTTACTGTAAAGAGGGCAATGGTAGAAAGGTTGTTGCTCACTGTAAAGAGGGCAATGGTAGAAAGATTGTTGCTTACTGTAAAGAGGACAATGATAGAAAGGTTGTTGCTCACTGAAAGGAGGGTCATGGTAGAAAGGTTGTTGCTTACTGTAAAGAGGGTCATGGTAGAAAGGTTGTTGATCACTGTAAAGAGGGCCATGGTAGAAAGGTTGTTGATCACTGTAAAGAGGGTCATGGTAGAAAGGTTGTTGCTAACTGTAAAGAGGGCAATGGTAGAAAGGTTGTTGCTCACTTTAAAGAGAGCAATGGTAGAAAGATTGTTGCTCACTGTAAGGAGGGCAATGGTAGAAAAGGTTGTTGCTCACTGTAATGAGGGCCATGATAGAAAGATTGTTGCTCACTGTCAAGAGGGTCATGATGGAGAGATTGTTCTGACTGTAAAAAGGGCCATGGTAGTGAGGTTGTTGCTGACTGTATAAGGGTCATGACAGAGAGGTTGTTCCTCATTGTAAAGAGGGCCATGAAAGAAATGTTGTTCACTGTTAAGTGAGTGAGTGAGTGAAATGGGGTTTTACGGCACGTCAGCACACAAAGGCTATATTGCGCCGGAGTATGTATGT
>JAULCC010123822.1:0-10027 GCA_032358795.1 Nuttallia obscurata
ATACGTAGGTAAATGTAAATAAATCTCCGGTTAACGTAATAAATGTAGTTATGTCGCTTTGACCGTATGTCGTGTTAGGTTGTGCTAACACATCTTATAATTATATATATGAAATAAAACGTTGATTCGTTCATGCATTGTATCTCCGCTGCTTCGCTTGCCAAAATTCTCATCCTCATTGTGAAGCAAATGTGGGCAAGAGAGGATGAGGGTGGATTATTGTATCGTTTACAAACAGTTAAACGCCAATGATTGAGAATCAGATGCATCTGGCCAAATCCCTGTTATGTCCCCGACGGTCTGAACAAAGAAGAAGGATACATTAAAATAGGACATATCTCGCCTGGCTACAAATTTTGGTTCGCTTCAGAAGGAAACTGTCACAACGCTGACAGACGATAAAGTCTGGGCTTAGCAGTCGTATAAGGACAAGGTCCTTCAAAACGACAATCACCTCCCGTCGTCATGACAACGAAACTCCCATAACGTTCACGCGGTAAGCCTGTTCTGTCGGCGGAAAACAATAAAAGCAGGAGCCGTGAATGATTTATGTTGAGAATTTATGATTAATGCGCAAGACTGTTCGTAGCGGTTTTGAAGACTACTGTTAACTTATGCGTAAAGAACAAAATTTGAAAAACAATGGTACGTCGGAAACAAGCATCGAGATAAGGCAAGCGCTATTACCATCCTTTAATGATCCGAGAATCAGGGCAAACTAAAGAAGAATACACAAACGACTTGCTTGTTTAAGAAACAAGCAACTTTGTATTGGTATGACTGTGGGAGACATGGGGGCATAATACGCCAGCAACAATATGTTACCTTTGCGTGTCCTAAGTTTTCAAAGTCAGCTAATGTTAAAGTGATTCGCTGCAACAATCTTCACACCTAGAGTCAAAAAAATTGAAAAGACGCAGTGGCCCGGATCAGACAAGTCTCGATTTAACGTGACAGTTTCGACTCCTCCCTCTGTCAAGCGGAGGTGATTAGTCTTTGCGTGTTAGGACGCGTAGAAAAATCGAGTTTATCAGGTATGAAGTGTTATTACACATTTAGACGTAAATCTTTACAGATTTCTGATTTACGACCTCCGTGGTAAAAGTGGTTTCATTTTGGTGCTTTTTTCAGAACGACAAGACTCGTTGGTTTCATCGTCTCGTATCTAGGGAGAAAGAATGTAGATAAAAAGTGACCGAACTCTCGATTGATGTTCCGGAACCGGAAATAAGAAATGTTTAAAAGTCAGGTCATATCTTAGCGTTCGCCTGAGAATTTATTTTTACGACGTATGACTATGGTTTATACAATATTTTTATTCTGTGAAATGAATGGACAACGGGCGATGCCTATTTAAGTCCTCTCCTGATTGAGCTGCTTGTGTTATTAGTTTGTGAAGACATTCTATCGAAAGTTTCCTGTCAAAAGTTATTACAGTTGCCTACTTTCTCAACTGGCACCTATGAAAATATCGCACTCTCTTTCTCTCTATCTTTATATTTGTTTATCTATCTATCTCTCTGTATATCTCTTACATCATGTTTGTCCCTCTCGATGTCTACCTCTTTGTAAATATATCTCCATGTCTGTCTCTTTGTCTCTGTCTTTTCTTTGCCTGTCTATCTCTGTCTTTCTCAATTTCTCTCTCTCTCTCGCTTTGCTATCGGTCTCTATCATCTTTGTTTCTTTCTTTTTCACTCTGTATTTTTTTTTCATTTCCTGTTTAACTTTTCCTAAAGCTTAGTACTTTTTATGTTTCGTTCTTTTATTTCATGTTTTTGTGGCAATATAATCCCACATGTGAAAGATTATATGAGATTAACGACGTATATACAATATTTTCTGTTACTAAATGTGATATCATTGGTACTATACGTTCTCTTATGTCATACATAATTTGCACTATGCAAATATGAGTCATGTTCCTTTGATTGACTCATGGCCCGTTATACTTCAGTAATGTTTTAAATCAGTCCTATAATCTGAAAGCGCGAAAACAGAAGGAAACATTTTCTTCATCGTGAAGCCCGTGAAATTTTAACACTACAATTTTTTCCGAACTATTAATATCATGATTATTAAAATTAATCTGATTGATATTCCCGCATGATTGCTCTTTTCTTTTGCTCTTCCCATTTACCCAGGTCGTTATATTCACTTTCTTTACCGTTTTTTTGACCTTGAAAATTCTATCATAAATGCTTAATAGTCCAATTTGTTTGCATATACATACGGAATATTAATAAGTTTAATAAAAGGAAGAAAATCTATCATTTGTCAAAGCGAAATGATTAAATCATAAACTTTAACGAAAGTCAATATCCTGAAAGCTCGCTCGCACTTGCGTAAAACCACCACAAAAACCAGGCCATATATTACCAGGCCGCAGCTACAAACACATCTCCTTTACGTTCAACGTGGGTCTAAATGTCAAACAGTGTTTTGAGAATATGCGTGGCGGACAAGCGAGATAAAAGTGTTATTATTTTCATAAAACCGCCAGTAATGAATCCTAGATCTGTATCTACGCTTATAATAATGCTTATCACTTCGCCATCAACATTGAGACATGTATAGCCGTGATAATGTTCCCAATCAGTCTCTCGTCATCAGCTCTGCTTCGGCTCTATCACACATTATGGGTACATGTAGAGGGAGCATGAACATTTGAAACAAAAAATTCCAAAGAGGAATCATAAACTCATATGACCGCCAGGTTGGCTCATTGGTAGAGCGTCCGCTTCCGGTACGGTAGATCGTGGGTTCGAACTCAGGCCTGGTCAAACCAAAAACTTTAAAATTGATAGTAACTTCTTTTCCTCCTTGGCGCTTGGAGTTTCTATTACGACTGGTTCGTCGGCTTCGGGAGAAAGTGACCGGCCGGGATTCAGACCCCCCCCCCCCGCCGTGTATCATTGTTATACACTGGGCACTTAAAAGAACCAGAGAATCTACGAAATAATTTTCTCTGTCCGTGTTCTTTCCTCTGGGGATTCATTAGCCCGAGATGGCAGAAAGTAACGTAAATAAAATAAACAATTGTACTCATAAAGGTTATTCTTCGTAGAGTTACGACACTTGCATTTAATTCTGGACATCGAGTTTTCGTCCGTACGTCAAGGCAACATCGAGAATTCAATACATTTAGTAACATGTCTCAAACAAGTCTGATTTCGTCTCTTTATTTTAGACTAAGCGTTGAGACTAAAGCCACACATGCAAACGCGCTTCTGTCTCCCAGCGCAAAATCCATATCAACCTAAACATAATTTAGATAAACTTATTTGATCTTTTTACAGCGAAATATCTTATATATCCTGCTTCAGATGGAGTAAAACCAGGATACTACTAAGTATATTCTGTTTACCAACGTGCATCTAGTAGATAAGTTCCACTGTCTATATAATGGAAGATAACTCATGCACTGTATATATAATGGGAGATAACTCATGAATGAAGTGGTGTTAAATGTCACGATTGCGTATATTGCCAAGCTTAAAACTTTAATGCCGCAGTCAGACACCCATTTCAGCATAGAAGCTTTACTGTTAAGTATGAATAAAACATGTACAACATGTATGGACACAGTCACCTCTTACCAAAGTACGTGTGGCGTTAGTGTCGTAGAAAACAATGCCATTAGTCGGCGCTCTTACATGTTGCTAATTTTTGGCATTAAAATTTCAGACTAGGTGTCAAATCAAATGATAATAATAACGGTTTAACCAAACGAACGATTACCGCGCCTATACATCCCGATTGTTTTAGCCGGAATCGTAAAGCATTTTTTCTCTTCCTTGTTTAATTAAAAAAATAGACTCGCTCTTTTTATCCTCTGTGACCAGTCTAATTTTAAAAAATGGGTAATATTTCGAAATTTTTCATAGCAGATTGACTTCAACAGTGCAAACAAAGATATAAAGATGTCAAAAGATTACTAACTTGTGGTAGCACTTTTGATATGTGTTTTTTCTTCACCTGCACTTAGGTGATGAACAACAATGTATTGCTCGCGGTTTTGTTTTAACTGCATACCTACTCCTTATCCTGTTCGCAAGCAATACAAATAACGGCCTAACGTTTAAAACACGCGATCCATTATTCTAATGACTTTCATTTTCATTAACTTGTGAAAATGAATTAACACATCCCAGCTAAGACCACATAATTCTAGTGGAGTCGTTAGCGACTTTAAAATTTATTTGATTCGCCATCGTGGAATAACATGGTCGATGAACGGAGAAGTGTTCGATCTGTTTTTAAATAGATTATCACTAGCAAAGCTTGTGTGCGTACATTTTTTTACAAACTTCCTGGTTACTGTGATAGAATTGTGAACTTAAGTAGATTAAAATAATGGCGTTTAACAAGTTCAGGATGTTCGCAACACAATTAGGCAATATTAGATAGAATAACCCAACTCACATATAATACCCCTTTAACTTATAACAGGTCCATTTTAATAGTCCTGTTAATATAATGTCAACATAATGAGCCTCAACATGCTGAAGAACTGTCAGATCGAAGGAGAGAGAGAAAGTAAAACAGGATCGACAGACATACATAAGGTTGTAACACATACATACAGTTGTAGACAATGATTTTCACGGAAAGACTATATATGTCATCACATAAAAAGAAAGTTAAGAGATAGATAGAGACACAGAGAAGGAGAGAGAAAAAACATGAGTGACAGACAAAAAATTGGGTTTTAACACATGCATACATTGTTATTGACAGAGATACTTTGTCAGTAAGGATAGAGAAAAAACAGAGTGAAAGAGAATGATAGAAAGAAAAAGAAAGACAGAGAGAGAGAGAAATGAGAAAGGGAAATTTGCAGTAACAATGTATTGAAGATGTTTGCATTTCTGTTTGAGGAGTAAATGCTGACCCTTTTAAGATCGAATAACATTCTTCAAAACTATAAAACCACAAATCACGTGTCATTATTGCTTATAGTACCTTGTGTTGAGATAATTGGTATTTGAACTGCAGTGCGGCCCTTTAGGAACCCTTTACCCTTTCGCCGCCATAGGCAACTCGGTGATATTTTTGGAAACAGTCTGAATCCAGACAGAAATTCAAGAAACATCTACTTTCAAAAATGAGACAGACGACAATTTATGCAGACGATAACTACTTGGCGTCAAAAGGGTGATATTTACGTTGTTACATACACTTTTTTAGAGATAGTTGCAATGATACTGACACATTTTAATGATATTTACAATGGTACTGATTTACAATGGTACTGACACATTTTTAGCGATGTATACAATGCAACTGGCGAGAAGATTTTGCTCAGGACACGATCGTTCAAGGCATATGTTACTGTTATATAGTCTCTTTAACTTGCTCCTTAGTTTAAACACATTTCTTCACAGATGTATATGACATTGTACACACAGCAAACATACGTCATCTAACGTGCGGTTGTATTCAGATAAAATCGGTACTTTCGTTCACAGTTAATTAACTGGTTGATACGTTGCTTATGCAAGACATATGTAGCATAATGGCGTTATTTAGGAAAGAAGTCATATCGTTTTAAGTAAACTTTAATTCGCAAAATAACACAACCCAGATTCCACTGCAAAACATTATTCTAACATAAACTTAGAAACTCTCTGCTAGAGAGACTGGGCCGCCTGGCCAGCTCTGAGCAACTCTAACCCTCACTCTCTATCTCTACTCCTACATACGATGGCTATACTAGCCTTTCCATCTTACAATTAGATCACGTGCTAAGATATGTATTCATATAAGGTGAGAAGCTGATTGCATCTACGTTTTCCATCTTATTAATATTCATGATGGAAAAGTTCCACGGACTCTCTTGATCTGAAAGTATTTGCACCACAGGTACTAATACCTGTATGACCAACCAGAAGAACATGTATCTAATTATGTGATTACTAGCTCTGTAGAGAAGGTATTAGATAAGGTAGCCCAATTTCCTTGCATGTATATTATATGCAATAGAGATGTTAAAACTTAATTTAAAACAGCTATAATTTTGTTACACATTTTATCACTGTTAGTCTCTGTGACCTAAAAGTATCCCCCAATTTTGTTACAGCTGTTTACTTTATATCTATTTTAAACATTTTCAAAACTGTGATTTAACCCAAATAAGACTGTGTACATTTTTAAAACGTATATTATAGATTATGATTCACTTACACAATACAAAACATCACACTTTAATTAAAAAAAACCTGCCCTATCAATCGTTCATCTTGAGCTTGGCTGTCTTGAACAGTTTATGTGAATGTCAAATTCAACTACCAAAGAATTGAGGAAATTTTACAGTGTTCAGTGCGATTCAGGTTTCTCCATTTCTCACGTATACTTACTGACGTACATCATCATCTCAGAATCTCCAATGCCCTGACGTGAACAAATTCAAACAGACAGAATTAAACTCTCTCAGGTCATCCTTTTATCTAGAATAGTTTTCAGTATTTGAATTTGGGACAGTCCATGTGTCATACTGCTGTGTATTTTGAAATCACCAATGGATAGAGTATTACCCGCCATTAGACAGCAGACAAGCTGCAGTCTGTCGTAGCTAGCTTTGTTTACTGCTGTCTTCCATATTACCACAATGTGTGTCAACAGCTAACAACCAATTTTAACTGTAAATAAACATACACCTACCTATGCAACTGAAACCCTGCTAGGCTGATACAGAAAAGACTTACCGCAGGTTTGGTGTACTACTCCCTACAAGTATACGTGTCCATAAAAGTCAGTGTTTAACAATATTCCATCAGTTTCCTTGCAAAGGAAAGAAACTTTAGTGAGCACATACTCCCCAAAACAATCGACGTGTTATAATATGAAATACAGTCTACAAATATGCATTTATAACTGAATATATCGTTGCGCATTCCTAAATTGGCATATTAGCATAAATGCAAATGAGGAAACTACATAAAAGGCTCAGAAATGAATATATTTGCAAATAAATTCAAGGGCGCTAGAGAGTGGACTTTTAACATGTATTTATGCCTCTATATGCCGACACAGCTGGTAGGTTTAATGGTAAAGTTTCATAAAAATCTTATACAAACGAGTCGCGGATACCATGATGCATATTAATACTGATCAGTACAGAATTAAGTCTGAGTTTAGATTAATGTTCATTATAATAAAGTTTTCATCTTCATGACGAAAACAACCATGCAATAATGAGTTACTAATTATGGCTTGTCGATTTAATCTATTTTATGATATAAATAATGATGAGTATGAATGTGTTTTTGTTTGTTTGTTTCAGTCACTTAATGCCATCCAGGGCTAATGGACGTTCCAGAGAAAGGGAAGAGGATACAATACAATACAGACTAGTTTAACCCTTAGCCTGCTGAACAGATGTCGTCTGCTTAAACTGTCGTCTACCTAGATTTAAAAATTCACCAGAATCTCCCAATATTTGGAGAAACAATTGGTCGAGAGTCAAATAGCTTGGATCTGATTACTCAGCGTGTAATCTGGATCCAAGCTGTTTGCAAATTCTATCACAGTCGCCCTAAGCAGGCTAAAGGTTAACTTACAGAAACATAACATGATACTTATAGCCGTTAACTTGGATCAGATCGGACTATGAAAGATTATAAATAAAGAATGACAATAGATGCACAGAATCCTTCTGTACAACTATCTGGTTCTTTGACGAGACTAGTCTGATTATGATGATGATGATGATGATGATGACGATGATAACGACTATGATAAATGTCGTTGGTGATTTATATGAAGAAAAATATTTTTATAGACCCAATTACAATTACTCCTTTTATTGGTCATCATCTTTTCGACCTGACATTTCCGTATCCCTATTAACCTTTAGCCTGCTAAGGGCGACCGTGATAAAATTTGCAAACAGCTTGGACTCAGATTAGATTCCGCGTGACTCGGCGTCTAATCAGGATCCAAGCTGTTTGACACTCGGCCAATTGTTTCTCCAAATAATGGACAATTCTGATGAATTTTAAAATTGAGGCAGACTAAAGAATAAGCAGACGACATTAATCAGTAAACTCAGGGTTAATATTACCACTGGGGCCTCCGTGGTCGAGTGGTTATAGTCATTGACTTCAAATCAATCAGCCCATCGCCGCTATGGGTTCGAAGCCGGTCATGGTACTTCGTATTTTTCATGTGAGGAAGCCTTCCAGCTGGCTTACGGTAGGTTGTTGGTTCTACCCGGTGCACTTTGTGCCTGAAATAGTGTACCGAGGTCCCCTGGGGTCTTCCTCCACCTGTAATGAGCTGGACGTCGCGATATGACTGAAGTACCGTTAAAGCGACGTTAAATTCCGAATAAACAAACAAAATAAACAAACAAAATAAACAAACAATTAATATTACTACTACATGTACGACTCACTGAAATAGAGTGAATTGGTCTTGCATGGTTTAGTTACTATTACCAATTTACTACTTTTTGTAATATGTAACAAGTCTTATTTTAATACCAAACTTCTAAATTTTAGTTTCATTCATTTTAAAGACTGGGTCAAACTATAGTTTGGACACATACACAAAGCCTTTAATGACTTTATGGCATCAAAATAGGCATCCGGTTGTTGTATTTTCAGTTCTAAATATATATTCCCTCTGATAGCCCGTCTATGGTACAACGCTAACTTTAAACCCGTCAACTATATAAATAGCTAACATATGTAAGTACGTATAAGTTAAGCATTATTGACACTCTACGACCGTGCCAGAAACCATCAAGTAAGTGTATATTTGGAAAAAGGATCATGCATATCGGCTTACAGTAGTCCTAAACGGTAACTCCCACCCGCGTTTGACATTCGGATTACCTCTGTTATGATTGCCTCTTTAAGTGGTGTAATGCTATTACTTCGGCGTCCGTGATACTGTGGTAATATGTCAACACTTGTTGACATTCCGGCACATATTCCAGTAGTGACGGGTTGAAACAATGGCTCTGTCGCAGACGATTTTAATTATTTTGAAATCCGACAGCAACATTGCATCTTCTAATTTATGTCGACTTGGAATAATTATCTGATCGCTTGTGTATGAGGTAACGGGGATTCCAATGCACAAAAGGCCTCCAATAAAATCTTAAAACAGACGACAATTGACTTCCGGCTGCAGTTCTCGTCATGGCAACAGTAATTTAATTTTAAAATGAGATATCGAAGTGGTTTGAATTGATATTGCTCAAGTGTACTTGCACGTGTGCATAGTATGACAGAGTTCCAATACGCATCTTTGATTTCCTTTAAATATATTTCCTGTATTTTTTTCGGAGCCCCTAGCGTTTTAGACATTATTGTGATATAATATTGTTAACCTTACCACTATTCAATCATAGTATATGTTTAATAAAACATTATACGTTCCCAGATGTTATATGACACGTGGATACTATCTAGCCTTTGAATTAGCCATGTCTTTATTCTTATGCGATAAGCAATGTTGCAAGGACTAACAGCATCTTTTGCCACCATGCCATATAAATGATTGAAGTTAGGTTCGGTTATTATTCCAGCCCCAATGACATCAAAATGTTTTCGTCACAAAATGTACTATCATAATACACGGTGATGTTTGTTTGTTTTATTTTTTTTGTTGTTGTTGTTTTTTCAAAATATTTTACCATGGGCTTAGATTCAACTTATTTATTTTATGTTGAAAGCCTGTAGCTGGAAGAAACAATACCGAGCCCGTGCCATGGTTACAACCAATTCTTGGTGTCAAACGAAGGTCAAGAAAAAAGGCCCCCTTCTTGGCTCGAACCGAAAACCTCCCTATCGCAAAGCTGAATTGATCTAGTTGGAGATTATAGCACTTTTGTATTGAAAACATGAAACATTGTCTGGAGCAAGAGTATGTTAAACATTTGATTTTCTAAACTGCACATATGCAAATATATAACTGAATACAAAGGTAATCAGGTTGTTTGAAGATTTCTCAACCAAACAGACTGAAGTTCGATCACCACGAAGTCTACTGTTATGCTAGGAATCGACTTTGGAAC
>JAULCC010123933.1:0-13834 GCA_032358795.1 Nuttallia obscurata
CTAAAAGCGTCTTAAATTTACTCAGACTTATAGTTGGAAAACTTAACTCTTCATATGTGAAAACAACATTAACGTGCCCAGTGTATAGCATTGATACATGGGCAACTGAACCCCCACCGGTCAAATTATCCTGACACAGACGAACCAGTCATAATATTAACCCTAAATCCTGAGTGCATAGAAGGGAAATCCATTACTAACAATTTTAACATCTTTGGTTTGACGCTATCGGGTATGTATCTAACAATATTCTGCACCGGAAGCGGACATACGACCATTGAGCTAACCGGGTGGATTTCTAGATTGTGGAATCATAGTTTGAAAACATTTTTGGGACACTGAGGACAATACTACCGTTTCCATGCTCTTTACTTGTCACCTGTCGGTTGCTTGCAAAATGCCTGATGGTCCTACCCAGGTAAACCAGGGCTGGTATTCATTGAGCTTTTTCTAAAAATCATTATCTTTATGGAACCTTTTATTGTTGGTTTGTTTATTTGGAATTTAATGTCGCTTTAACAGTATTTCAGTCATATCGAGACGTCCAGCTCACTACAGGTCGAGGAAGACCCCGGGGGACCTCTGTACACTATTTCAGTCACAGAATGCACTCTGGTAGAACCACGGACCCACCGCAAGCCAGTTGGAAGGTTTCCCGACATGAAAAATCCGAAGTGCCCAGACCGGGATTCGAACCCACAGCAGTGAAGGGGCTGAGATAGAACCTTTTATAGAAAACCTGCTTATTAGTTTGACTTATAATGTAGGCAGAAAAATTATCCTTTAAGGTTAAAAAGTTCCTAAGGAACTTATGAATACGGGCCCTGGTATCTTACTTCTCCACGAAAAGCTGGAAAAGCCTAAAAAATGACATGATATTTTCGTCATTTAGCAAGTTATCAGTGTGCCGCTTCAAGCGGCGTCCAATTATATATTCATTTGATGATCTGTTTCTATTTAAGAGTTTTGCCCTACAAACACAACTGAGCTTAATGAATCGTGCTACGCAGTGATAGAACAACTTGGGACATGGTCTGACCATAAGGTAAGTTAAAGCAGCAAACCTTTTTTGTTTAATAACATAGAAAGATCTATTTTGACACCGAGAGTAAAGTTTAATTCTTCAGTTGAAATACCGATTTAAAATTTCTTATTGTATTATTCTTCAACTATGTTTAACTACATTTACACAAAAAAACTGACATTTGAATGTATTCCACGTCCCACAGACTTTAAACGCAAAGGTGATTCCTACTTTTCCTTGCAATTTTTACAGCGTCTTATGTTAACATAATATTGAGAGACAAAAAAAGAAACTTTGCTTGCAACACATTTGTAACAGATACATTTAGAAGGTGGAGAGCTTTCGCCAGTAAGTTTTAATCTATTTTACTTTTTTGTTTGTTTGGGTTTTTAAATGACATTAACCAATTGAAGGCCATGTGGCATTTCCCCCAGATTTTCATGGAGAAGGAAGACGCAATCGGTCCTTCAGTAGAACAACCGATCTTCCACAATCTTACCTTTTACATGACATTTCGTATGGCTCGAGCGGGATTTGAACCCACAACCCGACAGTGGTGAGCTCAGGCCATTGCTATCAGCAACTGAGTCACAGAGGCAAAATCACGAAGTATTAAAATCCAAATACATTTACATAATTTTCTTATATTCAATGGTCCCACGTTGCGAATGGGTAACTTCCATTGACTTTAAACAATCTGACTAAAGTACATTTCCTTAATATACACTGCACTATGAGGATGTGAAGACGTTCGCATTATTGATAATTTTAGCCAGCCAATCAGATTGTAGCTTTCAATAGGTCCAGGCCTAATGACTGATGGAATGCGCTGTCTTATTGGCTGATATATATCAAAGAACTGGAGTCCTTGAAAACCAGCGCTTTTTTAAAACCAAGTTAATCTAATTCTATCGAAAAAATCTTGCTGAGGGTAATATGACAATAAAAACTCACTGTTAACTGCCAAAAATATACACCAGTATAACATGCCATGGTGGTGATACAAACATAGGAAATAATTCTATATATCAAGTCAAGATAGTCTGATGTTGCTTACACACTGCAGTTTCTGTTGTTGTTTTTGACAAATGTGACAAAAATATTTTTGAAAGGCAATAACACTGTAATTAGTCCGTTCCATTTGAGTGGAAACCAATGAACTTTTAGGTTCCTGTGAACTTGACCTTTCACCCAGTGACCCCCAAAATCAATAGGGATTATCTACTATCATTCTATGAACACATCCCTCATTTCAATTTGAATTAGGAGATATAAAAAAGATAAAAAATAAATAAAAGATATTTCATCATTCTGATCTAGTTTTATTAAGATTGGCCCAAAGAAAAAGCTTCAATAGTGTTCACTAGGTTTTTGATGTAGTGACCATATTTGATGTAGTGACCTAGTTTTTGACACCACATGAAACATTCTCACACTCGTTCAAGATATTATCAAGAGTATCATTCTGACCAAGCTTCCTGAAGAAGCAAAGCAACAGACCTATAGAGGGTTCACATTTATTTGATAAAGATTTGACATTTTCTAAATTCTTTTTGACCATACATGATTTATTCATTTGAATTTTGACCAAACAATATTCTGACCAAATCTAAAGGTGTATATCCTCTAGAATGATTACAAAGTTTCTATAAAGATTTGACCTTGTTATAGACCCAAATTCCATGACAATTTAATATTTCATATCACTCAATATTTAGTTGTTAATGTAATAAAGCCCTTTTCTTTTCAATTAACTGATAATTTTGACTTTACTTTCCTTAAATTTTAATTATATTCATTCATTTTTGTATATATGTACGTATATATTTTTTCATTCATTTAGATTTTTTATCTTATCTTATTTTATTCATCTAGTTCTTATCTAAAATAAATTTATATAAAATAAAAACATTTTTATCTAAAAAAAATTAATTCAAATTTAATTTCATTATGTATTTCGTTTAATATAAATTCAACCTAATTCAATTCAATTATTCACAATATAATTCACATTTCAATTCATAATTCAATTCACAATTTAATTTAAAATCAATATATCGAAGCATTACTGTATCTGACAAGCTTAATCTTTTCGTCAACTGAAGCGACACACGGGAGCGAACTCTGGTTAAAAGCAGGTATTAAAACTACATCGGTTATGTGCCTTTCTGCATTATTTTTAACGATAATAGATCTATTGCCCGCCTCATTTTTGATAATGTTGGATTTTTTTTATATGTTTTCTCTACCTTCTTCTCTCTCGCTTTATCTGTATCTTTGTTGCTGATTGGGCTGTTGCGTTGATGAATTGATATATTTTGTTATCTTATTCAATTACTATGGTTTCGTTAATCAAGAGAAGGAGTTAAATTGTCATGTCTCTGAATCATTCCGTAGCCACACTATTAATCATTGGGTTTGAAACTGACCCTCTACAGAAATATTGGGGTCAGCAAGATATATAAGGGGCGAGGTGTTAGCCGTGTCCCCTTATATATCTTACTGACCCCACATGTTTCCGTAGAGGGTCAGTATCAAATCCCAATAATTGATTTATTTTGCTTAGCACTTGCAATGGTAAAATGATAACAATTGTAGATCTATAGTTGGTAACATTTATTCATTTTACACTCAAATAACATCATAACAAATATGACGTCATTTGTTACGTCATTTCAAATCTTTACTGGCCGCCATGGATTCTACTGACCCGACATCGAAAATTATAGGGTCACCACGTGACAGGCTTTAACCAGTGAAATTGTCAGGATTTTATGGGAGGTGAAATAAAAATATTTGCTTAGTTACAAAAAACACACAAAAAAAAGAAAGAAAAAAGAAAAACAGTATCTGAAGACGTTGTTCATCATTAACCAGCCAATAGTAGCCTTTATCATTGCGCCTGTGTCAACTAACATTAAACTACATGTAGAAGTTATATTGCTGTCAATGTGAACACTATTTTCTGCCGCTAATAGGTTATGCTACTCAGTAGTAGTTCAGTAAATTAATCTCCGACAAAGCTCGGACAAAAGCCTCGGAAATACGGATAGTTATGTAATCAACTGAGTCAGTCGCTCGACCTATACATCGACCAATATTGTACTGCTCGAAACAAGCTGACATTCATACAAGGAACATATTGATTCAGTTTCATTTCAATTTCAAAAATTAATTGTTCTCAAAGTTAAATACTGTAATTAAAATTCTTATAAGGGACTTAGAACAATACATCAACGTATTGAAGTTACATCAGAGTTAAAGGTACTCAGCCATTTTAGAATATAGACATTTCATAACTGAAATAAAAATAACTGATGACATTTACCGGTATAATTCTATACCAGTCGAAGTGTCCTGCTTTTAATTTGGCGAAATTTGGTTGCTTGATCGCTTTATTTGACATAATTTTAAGTCCTACTAATTTTAGTGTGTTACCCCAAGTAATTACGACCTAAATCAAACCGAACTAGCGCATGCGCGAATCGTTATTTGTGGTTTTATATTTGTCTACTCTCGTTTTTGCGATAATTTCAAACGCAATTATTCTACTAGAGTGACATTTTATAACAACTTGAAGGCTGGTAATATGCAAATGGTGTTTAACACTTTCGAATAAGTCTAAATTTAGTAGAGGCATAGGACCTTTAAAATGTTACCCGCCATAGTTTTCGAACTACATACTTTTAATCAAATAAACCCGAATCGATAACACCATGTCTTTCTTTTGGAGCAATTTGAATGTTTATATCATTGCAGGACCAATGTGAGCAACTGTTTAAAGCCCACCTTGCTGACATAAACACTGCAGACGAAAACGCGACTGTGACGTCATGGCTTTATAATAGAACTGTTACTTTTCCTGGCACTATTTCGAAACCTTGTAAGTACTCCTGTGATATACCGGCGTAAAATGAAATATAGCTCATAAAAATTCTGCATAAAAAACGAATTCTTTGTCTCAATATATATGTATTTTATTTTCGCAAAAAAATTACTGTCTACGGCTGGTCTTAGTTACAAAAAAACAGAGGATATTAAATGAGTGGGTTTGTATTACTGAACGAGTTGGATAAAACGATATGTTTCAGAGCCTAATATCCGACGAGTTAAATAAATTCAATAAGGCAACGCACACGAATTTGATATTCTATTTATCACATTAACTGTGACATCTTAGGAAATGTAACATTTTTCTACTTTCATTTTCATCATAACTATAAGAAAATGAAACGCCATATAACGGTTATAATATTACACTTACAAAAATATTTCTATAAAAAGCACAAAAACACAAGGCAATCTTTACCTTTTCAGG
Source organism: Nuttallia obscurata (assembly GCA_032358795.1). Taxonomy (NCBI): domain Eukaryota; kingdom Metazoa; phylum Mollusca; class Bivalvia; order Cardiida; family Psammobiidae; genus Nuttallia; species Nuttallia obscurata. The sequence continues at coordinate 5,343 of JAULCC010123933.1, forward strand.
TAAATAAACAAGTTTCAATGTGACGTACACCAGTTGTTTAGAAATACCCTTTTAAACTTATATTATTCAACAGTATTCTTGACGTCATATGATAAAGTAATATACATTTGCATATTAAATGCACGAGAGCACATATGATATTTACGACAGCGCAAAATCTGCACCGTTATGTGATAAATATAGATAAGTTTTGCGTACAAAGAACAAAGGCCCATTTTTACATGTAAGATATACATTAAACGTTTACCAACACATGACTGATAAGTAGCACGTGACCAAAATATCAATTTAGACATGTATATACAAAGCGCAATAATCTGTCATTTTCTCAATTAGCAGTAAGTGCTATACAATATTAGTAACATTACACGAGTTAAAATTTCATTTATTTAATAAGTCCCCAGAGTTATTAGTTTTATCAATCGGTTGGAATCGAATAAATATATATGCTGTTATAATATGCATTATATTTAGATTCATAGCCTTTTTCACCGGAGGTAACTTTTCTTTGTGTTATTAATATCGGTACCGATCGATAATGGTTACTTTCACAGTTGGCGAGTAAAATTTCAAAATTGAAATAAAATAGAAAAAAAATACAGTAAAATAAACAGACACTTTTGTAATAATCGGCAATAATTCACGAGTGTGAGATTCTACTCAACATAAAATAAACGTTTTGTTTATTTATTGGGAATTTAACGTCGCTTCAACAGTAGTTCAGTCATATCGCGACATCCATCTCGTAACAGGTGGAGGAAGACCCCGCGTGACCTCGGTACATTATAGCAGGTACAGAGCACACCCGGAAAAAATCCCCGACCTACCCTAGTCAGCTGGAAGGCTTCCTCACTTACTTCTTCACTTGTAAATTCCGAAATGCTCAGACCGAGACTCGAACCCACAGCGGTGAGAGGCTGAGAGTCAATGCAAGTACATAACCACTCGGCCAATGAGGCCCCCATAAATAAATAGCTTAGCCAATCAAAACAATTCTTTGTTTATTGCATATGTTTATTGACAATATATTTTAAACGATAGGCGTAATCACTTTATGAATATATATATTCCTGGCAATAGTTACTTAATTACCTTAATTAATACTTATTGAAATAGGATGATACATGTAATGTGTGTGTTTATATTCTTATAATACTAACACCTCAAACACACGTGTTGCCTATAATAAGAATTTTACAGGAGCTATGAGTTTTGTTCTTTTTTGTTTGTGGTTTAATTACTTTTTTGGGTGTTTGTTTTAGAGAGGAGGTTATTTATTTGAAAGCTCTTCGATGTCTTTAATCACGTATGTGTTATCATCTCAAAGTTTGCTTGCTTTTATAGAAACCGGTCGGCATTGAAACATTACCAGAAACAAAATAAATGCACTTCTTGTAACATGAATTACATCGAAGACGAATATCACTTTTTTCTCATTTACCCAATGTATAAGGATTTGCGGAAAACTTTTATCCTCAGATATTATAGATCACATAAAAACATATTGAAATTCACGCAGTTTTTTAATACAACATGATGATGCTTTTTTAAAAAATGCTTTAAGATTAAGATAATATTATTTACAGCAATAAGTATAAACAATAACGAAATAAATATAAAAAGGTTTGCTTGTTTTATTCTTATTTTTATTCTGACATTAATTATGGACAAATTATAAAGAAAAAGATTTTCAGTTAATGTAAATATTCTCACAGATAGTTCAATATGTAGATTATTCCCATGTGATATAATTTTGTGACTGTGCATTTTCTGTTTTGGCATGCAATTGTGTTTGTTAATTCATAAGCGAATGGCTAACGCCTTAGCTTATCATATATAATAGAATGTATGTTTAAATTTGAAATGTGTCTACTGTTCAATGTCTTACTATGTAGTCTTTTATTGATAGATATTTGGATTGGTGGCTACAAACATTCTCCAAACAAATTTAAATGGACCGATAACACGGCTGTCAGCTCGACTTGGGCTAACTTTCAATCGAGTAATACAGACATGGCATGTTGCATGGCTTACAACTTTGAAACACTGGAATGGAACGATTCGTTCTGTAGCCGAGCAGTCTACGGGCTCTGTGAGATAGAATTGACTTAAAATGGACTGGAGCCGGACAGATTTTAATCTGGTGGTAAAGAAAAAATAATTACATATTCGTGAGAAACGGTGACTAAAAGAAAGAAAGGACACCACTTTTTATTATACTTTCTTTTTTAACAGAAAGAGAGTGGCTTCACTGATCTCTCTCCCTCTCTTTTCTCTTTTTGCTTTGTGTGTGTGTTTTTTTTGTGTGGTTTGCACCTTGTTCAAGATTATTTCAGTAATATCCTGGCAGTCAGTTAAGACAGCATCTCCGCAAGAAACTGTCAACTTACATGAGACTGGGTGATCCTGTTTATCTGATCAATTTAACGAGCCAGACGTAATTAGAAAGACAAAGCCAGCAAAAAAACTTGACAAAATTTATTAAGTAAAATTACAAAGATAAAATAAAACATAAATACCTAAATCGCAATTCTAAATATTCAAAATTATTCTGATCCTGTTAAATGTCCTTTTTAATACAATTAATTTGTAGAAAGTTAATGGGCACTTTTGAATTAAATCTCACTCTTGAATAAATCCAAATAGATCTAATCCACAAAAATTTTGTCACCAAAAGTAATTCAGAATGATTACGAAGTAACTCCATATAATGTCTTAATCCAAATATAACCAAAGATAAAGATACCCAGCTTCTCTAGTCTTTATACCGGTATATGTTTTCTGAAGTTCTAGAACTATCTAGTGTGTACTTGATAACATATTTAGATCATGTGACCAATTGTTTACAAGTTTGATGCTAAAAATAGCTCTCTTGAATAATCTCCAATGTTCTCAATTTTCTGGAATATTCTATATCTTTCTACAATGTTCTATCAACTTCTTTAAGATTCTAAAATTAGAAGTTACAGGCAAACAAATGCTCATCAACAATACACATCATTTCAATATCGAAACAAACAAATAATTCACAAATAAGCTGTCTATATAACAACAAGTACTAGCAAACATCTCCGCAAGAAACTGACTTCTTCCTTGAAACAGCGTATAGAGACTTGTGATCATAAAATGCAGTCAGAGGTGTAGCTTCCTATAGTTTAGAGAGAACAAGCAAACTGACCTGCATTCCATTGCTACGACCCTGGTAGTGACGAAAATTATTTATCACAGAGACTCTAACCGGGCTATTTTTTAACCAACGGTTCCTGGATAGAATATAGAGCAACGTTACCACTACACCACCGAGTGAATCTCAATTGTTTTCCTCAAATGCTTTTTTGTACTGAAGAATTCAGGTTCAGCAAAGAGTATATGCGTTGGCAGTTCGTGTTGTTCAGTCGCGTAACGTAAATACATTTGACATTAAATGAACAAAAAGAATGATAGAGAGAAATTTTTAGACATTTTTTTAAAAGCAACATATCATAAGTAAAAGATTCTTTCTTTCTTCTTCTGTACAAGCACCAAATCAAACCGTCTCTCGTAATTTCGTTAAAGGATCATTTAGTTCGTTAATAGTTACGATTTCATTTCCTAATTCATTCAAGTGGTCTCTCTCTCTCTCACTCTCATACACACACTCTCTCTCTCTCTTTCTTTCTCTGTGTATATATATATGTATAAAAGTATTCCTGATTCAAGCTAATACTCAATAATTACCGTAAAATATGGTCCTCATTTTCATGTATTGAGCATTGATATTATTGACTTCTTTATCACAGTTACCGTAGGCGTTCCTTAGACTTTCAACCGTTGATAGACTTTGAGCGCTGCGATTCGTTAAGTCGGCCTTAGTCAACCCAACCGTTTCATAAATGTAAAGAAAACTACATTTATAGAAAAGGTTTTATAATTTATTGCATCAAGATTGTATTTGTTTTAGAATGTTCTGTATTTTGGCTTAATTCACTGTAAATCACGTTTCCTAATGACATTCCGAAGTACTTCGAAGTACATTAATCCACGAAAAGTAGGCCACATTTTATCAATGGCGTAAGGGTATACATGTACTCTCATAACTTTCAGTGAGTGATATATCACATTTTTTGGTCTGCTTAGTGTGATAACCGGTTTTCAGAAATCATGTTTCTTATTGACTTTCCGAAGTACTATTTCCGATATCAACCCACGAAAAGTAGGCCAGATTTTATCAATGGCGTAAGGACATACATGTATTATCAAAACCGCCAATGCGTGATATATCACAACTTTTGGTTTGGTTTGTAAATTTATGCGTGGCAAGTATATAGGTGCTTTAAATCACAGCATGATAGATGTAGATATATCAGCGACGCGGTGTAGCAGTCGTCTCGGTTGCTGCCTGGCTGGGTGATCGCTGGTGGAGAGAACATTTTACTGTTTTCTAATACATGTTTTATTCTATTCTATTTCTGTATTATTTTTATATATATTTCTTCATAATTTCTTTTTTCAGTTTCTTCTTCTGTTTTCCCCTTTTAATTTAATTTTATTTCAGTGTTTCATTGAATACTGTTTCATCAACTCTTTTACATCTATGGGAAAGTTTAACCAGACTTCACATATTTTCTTTTTACACTAAATGTTTTGCTTTTAATATTTTATTCCTACCTCAGCTGACTTCAGAGTGGATTTAAAATACTTTAATGCACTTGGGCCCATTTTCAGCCCCATGTTAGAAACTGGTGCTTACATTATATCGTGTATATTAGGTTTATATTTCTGTAAAAAAAAAGCTGTTTCTAAAATGTTTAGCCACACTTTTTGCTTTGCAACAGCTTTTGTATATTACTACTTTCATCAATATTAGCATAATTTATGTCAAGTTTTATGGTCAACGTAATAATAGGTTTTACCTCTACTGGTCCGATTGGCTAAACGAGGATACAAATGGGTTGTCTGACTTTCCTTTCTTCAGTAAACAGTTTCTTTAAACAACATCTCTGAAACTACAGAACAGAAATTGACAAAACTTCACATGGAGACTCCTGGGATAGTACTTACTTTCTTCAAATGATCAACTATGGTAATTTATTATTAGGTAAAATTAAATTTGTTCAAGCCAGCTCTCTGTTGACAAACAGTCTTGTCACAGTTATTTTAATCTGGACAGTATTTTTTTGTTGGGAAATATGCTCGAAATAAAAAACACACTCATTTAGAAATAATTTGCATCTGATTTAGCTTTAAGCGCAGTTTTATTCATACTTTTGTTGTGCCATCTACTATACTACCGACAACATTTCATGGTTAATCACGTACCGAACAACCTCAGTACCTTCAGGACTTTGATTTTTAAAAGGATATCACAATCACCATCATTGACTTGTGTCAATCTTCAGTAGTTGTCCTACAACTATTTGCAACAAATTCGTAAACAATTTTTACATAACAAAATCAAAAATAAAATCAAAGCATAATTTTCATTTACAATTACTGTAATGTAAATATACAGTTTTAACATTTTAGTTCCAAATTAATGTAGAATAGTTGGTTTTATCTGCGTCTATTTCAGTATTGCCTCATATCGTCCCATTACAACGTTGTGTAGTCGTTCTTCGTGTAGTGTTATGTACAATGCTTTGTTATCATCTTGTAGATGTACTCCGTATTAGGCAGGCATTCCATAGTTCCGTGGTCCGTGTCCTTGGTCCGCGTCCGTGTCCGTAAAGCTTCGCTCAACAAAAAATACGTTAGGTACATTCCATACGTCCGATCCTCGTCCGGGTCCGGGTACGTGTCCGCGTCCTTTCGTTCGGTGTGCGATTTTTCACGTACACGGAGAGTTCACGGAGATATCTCGACGAGGAAAGATGCAAAGTCAAGTACAAGGCTTAAATTATTAACAGACAAGCAACCGAGAAACTAATTGAAATAGTGTGGAAATACCCTCCGGTGTATTATGCTACCCTGCCAGAATACAAATATTCGTCAATCATCAAGAATATCTGGAATTCCATGGCCAGGGAGCTAGAAAGGTTTCATCAAGTTAATTTCTGGGTCTGGGTTTACCTTGTTATCACACTGTTTATGTAATGAAGTTCTCTTTGGTACGACCTAGATACACGACAGTAAATCTTGTTGTATAAATGGTTTCTTTAATAGCTTGGTTCTCTGTCATTTATATAATTCAGTTTAACAATAACTCGCATTGGCGGTGGGAGGTGACTATGCCAAAGATATAAGAGGTTGACTACTTATTTTAATCATAAGTGTTCAACTCGGTAAAATAATAATCATTTAGTAACTCATGAGAAATAAAACCATTATAACAACTTTTTGTTATAATTCTTACATTAAATTTAAACATTTTAAAATTAAATTCAAACATTAAACATTCTTACATAAAATTCAAACATTCAACAGATGTACAATGTTGATATAGAACATAGTTGTTAGCGACTGACCAATGGATAATTAAATTAATAAATATGATAGAGATTTTAACACACTCAAAGTTTGCATAAGAATTAATACAAATTATACTCTCACTTACTTAGATGGAAGACAGTAAATTTTGTTGTATAATTGTTTTCTTTAATAGCTTGGCTCTGTTTCAACCACTGTAAACTATCCATGTATAACCCAATCTTCTACCAATAAACAGGTAATGATTTTAGCACAAAGAGGAAAAAAACAACCCTACTAAGAAGAAATGTTCTATAAGAAAACTCCACTCATGGTTGCTATATGACTTAACTTTGATCGGTCTTTCTTTGAGCTGACAGTTTTTATTACCATTTTATTATAATGATCTACCCGGAACATTGATTCGAGGGCATCAAGCCAAACTTTCTTCCATTTGTAACAGTACAAAGCAAAACTGACCAAACTGAAAATACGTTTTAAGCTCCTTGACAAGATGGTAGTATGTCCCATGGTGTAATCTTCCCCTGTTTACCCGCCATCTATGCTGACGTTTCATTCTGTTGCTACGTCGGTGTGCAATCACACCTGCCGCTAGCGTGAGCCAGTGGTCGAACTCCATTTTTTTAAAAGCGACATCCTTCTCTTTTACCATTAGAATACAACTCGAGGTTAGGTCTTCGTTTTCACGCGTTTACATACGGAACCTGTCACGGACATTATGGAATAGCTCCCACTGACACGGACACGGACACGGATCACGTACCATGGAACTATGGAATGCCGGCCTTTAGTATGCATGAACAGCTTCTTTGTCTGGAAGCGGTAATCTTGTTTAGTCTTATAAAGGAGAGAAAGTGTTTTAATATCTTGTAGGCTTTAGTTGTTTATATTATTAGGATTTTGTTTATCTCAGCTAAAATATACACTACATTCTCTGAGACTTGATAGCCATCGAGCAGGATGAAAATACCAGTTGGTATTGATATTTTATATTTTGTAAAATCATGTTCAGCAAAAAACGGGTTTTTGCCAAAAACAAAACAAACAAAAAAACACTACTAGATGTTAAAGACTTGTTTCGTAAAAAAAATTATTTATTTTATAATACATAATGGTTTATTTTTCTCTTGTGACAGTCGCTTTTCGTAAGAATTTGGATTAGTGAAATATTTTTTGAAAAACGCTCTGTCTGTCTGTTGCTGTATGCGTTATTCTGTAATATGTTTTATATGTTTGAAGTATCATAGCAATATATTTGTGCTTGAATAAAATTATCTAACTCACAAAGAAGAATTTGTTTTTACTTCAAAACCTAGATCCTACAAATGGCTCCTCGACGGGGAATCGAACCCGGTCTCCCGCGTGACAGGCGGTTATATTTATTAACTTCTATACAGTTTTGCAGATACTGGTGCTAAACTAAAGAATCCGCCAACCACGTATCTACCTTCGACTCCTACACGTTTTGATTATTCTGCTTCTGTATCTACACCTTGGCCGATACCTAGCAATCTGCTTTCGATCTTCTATGCGACCAATCATCGCTGGGTTGCTGCTTTGTCTGCATATGATTTTAACATTGTGTATAAGTCTGGTAAACTTAACACTGATGCTGGTGGTCTCAGACGAAAATCACAGTCGTTTTCTGAAGCTGTCAAAGCAGTATATGTTAGAGTGACTGTTCCTGTGCTTTCGGTTGAATATTGATCAGGTAGCCACTGAGGAAACATTACCACCACCATATGCAATTAACTCGATCATTTGGGAGAAAGAGCTGTCCAATGACCCTTATAGATCAGTCGACCCTGTGAGCCAATGAAAATGCAGGGATTTTTGAATTTTCGACCCACTTATTCGCATTAAAGTAGCAAACGGTAAGACTTACGTCACTTAAAGAGAGATTTTTAGCGAATTAATTTCTAAACATAAACGGAGCCGTACGCTCCTCCCGTTAAACTTTGTCACCTCATTACGTTACCGCACGCGCCTCAGTATATCGGGTGATCTCTAAAACTAAATGTTTGTCGGTCAGGTGAAAACAATATTAGCATACAAAAATGCATACGCACGTGTGTTTTGATAACTTT
>JAULCC010124044.1:0-13834 GCA_032358795.1 Nuttallia obscurata
CCGGGTTCCGACAAGTTGAAAGTCTAGAATCTAATGTTTCTATTGTCACAACTGTGTAGATATAAGTATGTGACTGGTATCTGGTTACCATGGATATATATATAGCCTAAGGCACAATCACACAGTTGTAAAACTGACGAGGGGTACTTAAGATAATCAAAAAGGTGTCCCCTAATAGCACTTGAAAGATTAATACGGATTGACTAACAAAGAGATTTTTACCTACATGTAGAAATAAAATAAACTGCCAAAGGGAAAAATGAAAAAAAATCACCAAACACAATCAATCAATCAATCTTTATTTGGCAATTTCGACATAAATTATGTCTTTCGCCATTTACATAGTTGATTTGAATATGGCTCAGACGTATTTTCTTTTAACATTATATACATTTATACAAAGTAACATACATAAACATAAAATACAAAAACTAATAACTAATAAGCTGCTCGTAGGGGAAAAATCCTTTCGAGAAACAGTGATATATTCATAATGTTATGATCTAAATAGAAAGTTGTACATGTCTTTTCTTTACATGCTATATATTGAAGAAAAACAAAACCACTAAATTTGTAATTCTACTGAAGCATTTCTTAAAACTGTTGACACAGAGGAATCGGCTTGTTGGCAGGTAAATAATGGCACGCATTGATTTACCTGTACAACAGTAAGTCTGGAACCCGACGTCCTACAATACATATCAATCTACGGACAAGTAGGAAGTCCATACTTTCGGAGAAATAAGTCTGGAACCCGACTGTCTACGTAGAAATCTACGGACATGTTATCCAGCCAATCGGAGTTGTAAGTCTTGAACCCGACTTCATACGTAGTAATCTATGAGCAGGTTATCCGGATTATCGGAGGTGTAAGTTTGGAACCCGACTTCATACGTACTTATCTATGAGCAGGTTATCCGGACTATCGAAGGTGTAAGTTTGGAACCAGACTTCATACGTAGTGATCTAGGGGCAGGTAATCCAGGAAATCGGAGGTGTCAGTCTGCTACGCGACTTCCTACGTAGTAATCTACGGGCAGTTAATTCAGACTATCAGAGTTGAAAGACAGTGCATCGTATGTCAATATCCTTCGCAGATGTGTAGCTCTGCAACAGATATACTCTTGAAACTTTATTTATTTTACAACGATTTCGAAACAATTTTTTACAACTTATATTAATCCCTCTCGTTGGCTCGAGGATCGAGGCGAATGTGGTCCTTATTGGAGGAAACCTGAGTACACGGGAAAATCCTACGTGTCCGGACAGGCGACCAATATACTGTCACATAATAGCCCCGGCCAGGAATCGAACCGGGGTTGCATTGGTGAGAAGCAATATATATATAATCGTTTTGAAATAAAGCATCTTCAGTTATGATTTATCAATGAAGCTGAAAGCTTCATGAAAAAAATGGAGTAAACATTACATTAAAGACGTGAAACTCCATGAATATAACAAACAATGCTGAACTGTTTGTTGGATACTTTTAATTCAGCGTTACTGGATACGCCGAGATAAACTTCACAATGTAAATCAGAAGTAAACCATCGACCTGATCACTTACATTTTTTATAAGAATATATTATGTATACGAGAAAAACAATGCCCAACTATAAGAATACTTAATAGGTATAAAACGTATTTTTATCAATGTCCTAGATTTACCATGAATACATGACTTAAATATCACGAAATCTCAAAGTAGGTCGAGCCTGTGACAAGTGTAAGAGAGTGATCGCAGGTTTTTGTACCCGTATGTACGGTTGAAGTTTAACCTTTAACCTGCTAAAGGCGACTGTGATAGAATATGCAAACAGCTTTGATCCAGATTAGACGCCGGGTAACTCGGCGTCTGATCTGGATCCAAACTGTTTGACACTCGGCCATTTGTTTCTCTAAATCTTGGGCGATTCTGATGAATGTTAAAATCTAAGCTGACGGCAGTTTTAGCAGACTACATTTTATCAGCAGGCTAACGTTTAAATTGCTTCGGCAAATACCATATTATTGCCTTATCGTATTAGGATATCTGCGACGAGTAAAAGTGTTAAACTTCCCCTTTTCACTCGCCAAAATGTTACAACTTAGAAAGACATGAAATAGTAAAAGCGTTTTTGGCGTGTCTAAATCTTGTCGGTAATTTATATAGTAAGATTTAAATTAATTAAAGAGTTTTAACATAGCCGTTATTGTTTAAAATGTTTATCTATGCCAGCCATTTATATGAAATCTGTAATCATGTTGTGTACATGCCAATTGACTGTTAGGCTAATAGAAATAATCAGTTAAACTTCTGAAACGTCTTTTTCTCTGTTAAACATGTCGACCCTAGACTAGTGATATCGCTTCTCTGCAGGTTTAGGCAAGCTGTCGTCATTTTTCAATGTTGTATAAAAATGTGTACATGGCCTATACAATACTTAGGGGTGACATTAGATAATAGGTTGAACTATCAGTGCACCCAAGTGCGATTGCAAGTAGTTATCGCAATCAAGAGTATTAATTGGCCGTGGGAAACAGTTAAATGACACGCTTATAGATAACCAATATCATTTAAGGCTACGTATAGTAAGCGCATTGTTCGACATTTACTAAAAGCTACTGTCAAAATTATGTCGAAATTTGACACTTGCACAAACTCCACGTCGAAATTCGACTTTTTAAATTTGCAGAAATTCCGGGGAAGTGTCAAAATGGTGTCAAAATTGGACGCTTGACGCATGCAGAAAATACTAACGACATGCAATGCATTTTTTTAACATCAACCAATAGAGTCTAGTTTAATCAGAATTTATGGTAAATTGTTGGCGTAAGTTGTTTCAGTAAATTATATTGTTTTTATAGTTCGTTTGTGTTTTATATGTATACATATAATGGAATTAGGTTTAACAAACATGAAACAATATAAAGACCACTTTTCACTGCATGTAGGGCACATAGGTCAATGGACAAAAGTTGTTTTTGTCATTATTTCAAAACAACAGACACATAGAATACTAAACTAGATGTGCGTTCAGAAGAACACTTGTATCGCACTCTTAAACTTTGTCAGAGTAACCAAAACGTTTACAAAATAAAATGTTAATACAAAAAGGGACCTTGACCTACGGACTTTGGCTGCGTCACGATCCTGTTGTCATAAACAATACGATTTGAACGTTTTAAATCATAAATGTAAGTAAATGGCAAAGTTATAGCTAACGTTGAGTCTTTGTGACGAACAGAAGGACGGACAAAGCGGCTCTATGTATCGAACATTCTCCGTAGATGCGACACAAACATTGCGAATGTCATAATACTAGTGTTGTGTCATGTGTGTTCATATAATTCACAATTACTTTACTGTCCTTAAATGCGAGTGTTGAAAACAAAACTTGACATGAGTATAAACAAACATCGGAAAGCTCTTTTTAATATGTCAATCTGAGTAGTCGAATGGGACCGTGGATATAAAAAAAACATTCTCATGCAATATACGAGGGCACTTCAAAAAGTTATCGGCCTCGCCTAGACAAATCAATATTGCTTATTTGTTTTGACATGTAACTATAGTACAAGGTCCAATTACTTAATCCACCAAGGCTGATTTATCTGCTCTGTTCATATATGCAGATGACACAATTTTTATACCAATAGGATGGCGATAATCTAAATAATGGACAAGAAAGAAATCAGAGCTCATATCAAATATGTCTATATAAAAGGCATAAACACCTAGGTAATCCATGATGACATGGTGATAACACTTTTTGAGGATTCTTTTTCCTATTCCACTGTAAAGAAATGGGATTTTGATTTTAGGCGAGAGCACTGATGATGATGATGATGCCCAACGGTCGTGTTGCCCAAAATCTGCGACAATAGACCATCAGATTGAGGCAATTCATCGCAAGGCGTTGAATGATAAACGTGTAACAGTCCTACATATTGCAGACACAATTTATATCAGTGTTGGCTCTCTTCATGCTGTTTGACCGACATTCTGGAATTGAGCAAACTGCTCTAGTCCACCCAGTATGAGTGGCAATGTCAGAAACTGAAGTGTTGCTCCCCTTCCTTACTCATCGGATCTTGCATCGTCTGACCTTTACCTTTTCTCTTAACTTTAATCCCAAATGCGTGGTTGCCATAAATTACTCACTTATGAAATTTGGTAATCATACGTCAAGCAGAAGCAAAGTTATTGTCCTGAAACAGCATTTATTCAATAATCTGAAGTCCATAAAGGGGGGTAACTGCAGAAAAAGTAATCAAACCTGACCCAAAATCAATATGCTTCTTCCCTGTATGATAAAAAAGCCAATGATGAAATTTGGTAATCATACCTCGAGCAGAACTAAAGCTATCGTCCGGAAACGACATTTTTTCAAAATTTTAATTACGTCCATAAAGGGGCATAACTGCATAAAAAAGGCCAACCGGACCCAAATTTAATAGGCTTCTTCCTTGTATATTATCAAGGCCAGTCATGAAATTTTGCTTGCTTACGTCAAGCAGAACTTAAGTTATCGTCCGGAAACGACAATTTTCTTCGAAAATCCAAGTAAGATCATAAAGGGACATAATTGCATAGCTAATCATCGAGCAGGACCCGGACAGGCTTCTTCTCTGTATGATGAAAAAGCCAATCATGAAATTTGGTTAACTTGATTCACAGAATTACATAAGAAATGATCTTGTAAGCGCTCAACAATTTTTCGAATAATAGTAGAGAGAACTTATTATTCAGTATTGATTGCATTTTCAATGCCTTTGGTGTGACAATAAACATTGACATTTGTTGCGGTCAGATAACTCCTTAAAGCATCCATTATGATAACGTAAGATTAATGCCCCTTTGCCCTAAACTATTATCCCCGATGCTAAATATGACTGCATGTAGACCAAATGCGCAAGTCAAATGAAACAAGCTACATAGATTCAATGTTGCTTGCGCAATTTTCTGAATTATTTTGAGGTAAATGTAATCATGGTGTTAATTCGTACAGGTGTTAATGCCTTGACACCATATCTTACACTAAACAGTATACATTTGCGTAATATGGGTAGAAAACTATTCATATTGAATATAAGGCCTCAGTTTTCTAGGTGTGAGTGTGGGCTTTTTTTTGGGTGTGCATGCGAAGAAAACCCCGTAAATCTATCGACGTTAGAATGAAGTGTGTTCTCTATATGTTGTGAAAACTGTGGTAGTTTTGACACTTTGCGGAAAATGAAAACGGAGAAGAACTGTGTTTTTAAAAAAATATTTTTAAAAAATGTGTGGAATTTTGGATATGTGTACAACAAGTTATACTTTTCTGTTTTCCATGTAGTTGTTTACGAGAGTTAGTTCTATATCTGTGTTCATTGTTTAGAACTATCCACAGTATCGTAGCACGTCAGCCGTGTCAACAGGTCAACCTTCATAAACTTCGAAGAAATTACGTATATATACGTCCTCGTGCGTCGGTCTGACTGTTCTCCGTGAATAATTATCTATACACTTAGAAAAATAGGAATAGTATTGTAGGTCCGTTTTAAATTTATTCCATTACACATTTGCGCTTAGTAATTTTAAATTTCGTTTTCATTTATATTTTCGATAAGTTAAATAGTCATAAGTAAACATTGTGATTTTGCCAATCTAGAAAAAGTTTTCGTATTCAACTAGTAACTCTGTGGAACTGTGATAAAACAAGCAATCAGTGATTTATAAGTTGAGATCTGTCTGTAATATGTCAGATATGAATTAACAAGTGAATTGATAGTAAATTGTGATAAAAGGATCTTTAATGATCATTTGCTACTATTCCTCTACTATTGGTTCTTTTACTAATTTGCGACCATTTCTTTGCCATAAGAACTTCCGCTGCCATAAGTTCTTACTGTGTCAACTGTCTACCAGAAATACTTATCTTTGTGACAATTCATCTACCATGTGTAGCTATTATATTGCCATTCTTTTACAGTAAGTACTTACTATGTCCATTTCTCTGCACAGTACTTACTTTATAATCATTCATCTACCATTAACACATTCTTTGTGTCCATTCACCTACCATTAATTCTTACTTTGTGACCATTCATCTACAATTAGTACTAAATTTGTGACCCTTCGTCGAACAATTAGTGCTTACTTTTGGCCGTTCCTCTTTCATAAGTACTTACTTTGTGAACATTCGTCTACCATAATCCTTTACCAGTAGTACATTCCTTGTGACCATTCCTCTACAATAAGCACTTATTTTGTGGCCATTCCTCTGCCATAATTTTTTATTTTGTGACCATTCCTCTACCATAAGTACTTACTTTGTGGCCATTCATCTGCCATAAGTACTTATGTTGTGGCCATTCCTCTGCCATAAGTTTTTAATTTGTGCCTATTCCTCTGTAATAAGTTTTTACTTTGTGTTCATTAGTTTGCCAGATGTGCTTTGTAACAATTCGTCTAACGTTTGTACTTTGTGTCCATTCCTCCGCCACTAGTACTTACTTTCTGAACATTCTTCTTCCATTACAACTAACAATTTTTACCATTCCTTTGCAACCAGTACTTACTTTCTGACCATTCTTCTACAAAAGGTACTTACTTTGCCGACTATTCTGCCATAAGAACTTTCTTTTTTGAACATACGTGCTTACTTTGTGTCCTTTTGTATACCATTAGTTCTTACTTTGTGTCAGTCCGTTTACCATTAGTTCTTACGTTGTGTAAATTTGTATACTATTAGTTCTTACTTTGTGACTATTTTTCTTCTGTGACTACATGCTTTTCATTCATTTGTCTACGATTTGTATTTACTTTTTGACAATTCGCCTACAATAAGTACTTAATTTGTGACCATTTGTCTACCATAAGAATTTACTTTTTGACCATTCGTCTACTATAAGTACTTCATTTGTGACCATTTGTCTATTATAAGTATTTACTTTGTGATCATTCGTTTAATATAAGTACTTAATTAGTGACCATTTATCTACTATAAGTACTTACTTTGCGACCATTCGTCTACTATAAATACTTAATTTGTGACCATTTGTCTACCATAAGTAATTACTTTGTGATCATTCGCCTACTATAAGTACTTAATAAGTGACCATTTATCTACTATAAGTACTTACTTTGTGACCATTCGTCTACTATAAGTACTTAATTAGTGACCATTTATCTACTATAAGTACTTACTTCGTGACCATTCGCCTACTTTAAGTTCTTTCTTTGTGACCATTTATCTACTATAAGTATTAACTTTATTTCCATTCATCTGTTATATATACTTTGATACAATTCCTATGCAATGAGTACTTCTTGAGAGACCATTCCTCTATTACAAGTGCTGACTTTCTGACCAAGCCTTTGGCATGAGAACTTACGTTGTTACCATTCCTCTATCAATAGTTGTTATTATGTTACCAAGCTGTTGAATTAAGGGAGCTAATGTGAGTAGGGTTTCTTTGTTTTGATCATTTTCCTTGTTTTGGGAACTGTACTGAAGAAAGAAATAGTATAGTCTAAATATTACTTCAGTCATATTTGTTACGGCGGCCGTTGAAAATATCTACGGCCAAAAGCAATATATTGGCCCCGCAGCATTCCTACATATTGTAGCAGTCACATATGTTAGAGTAGTTGCAACGCGTATTCTAAATTTGAACAGATAGAAAAACCTGCGGCTGTCTTAAGGCCTTTAAAGTGATGACACACGGTTGCCTTAGGACGTCCCTGCGGCGGCCGTAGGTTTTTTATTAAAACAAATGCAGACGCAGGGTAGCCACAAGGGAACCGTATGGCGACCGTGCGGCCAAAATGCCGTTTCCGCCACGCATCTGTGTACTAAGAGAGATTTGCCACAGACATGTGGCGCTGAGGCGTGTCTGATTGCTACATCGATCGTAGAAATGAACAAAAGTTCGCGTTATTTGCCTCCGGCGACCTCTTTGTTCTGTAAAAAAATCAGGATACGCACCACCGTGATCCTGAGGCCACCGCGGGTCCTCTTCGGCCGCCGCAAGTATATCTCGATTTAGGTGGGCAAAAGCCACCGTAACCATGCAGTAGATGAAACTGTGACTGAGGAATTAAAAAGACTGTTTTCTGCTAAGCACAGGATATAACTCAATAAACATAAAATTTTAATCTTTACAGCGTTCTCAAAATTTACTATAATTCCGAGAATCGGATGTCGCCTGTTCGAACCATTTCAAAGGAAGGGAAGAATACTCAAAATACATTTGTTGAGGAAAAAACTACACAGACAAAGTAAAGTCACATTTTTATTCTTTTAGTAACAAGTGCAATTTGCGAAAAACTAAGTCGAAAAAGGCCAACAACTTTGTTGACCGTACAATGTAGAACCTAATCTGTATTTTGTAATGATTTACTCATATGCCAAATCTGAATTAAGTCAACGCATCTCTTCAAAAGTTATTGAGCAGAAACTAGTAATTTGCGAAAAACTATAATTAAGTGGGCCTTGCCCAATATCGAACTTGACCTGTTTTATGATGAAATACCAAAGTTCATTGAAATCCATCACTTCCAAAGTTACTGAGCGGAAAAGAAGTGTGTGACGACGACGCGGACGACGTCGCCAGATGCATGATTTCCATGTTTCTGCCATGCTATACAGGTGACAAAAAAATCAGCTGTTTTCGACTGGGTTATTTGCCAGTTTGAGTGTAAAAAAAACATTCAACTCAAATACAAAGCCAATTTTGTCATAAATTAATTCCAACAGAGACATGAAGAAGAGAATCCATATAACTTTGCAGTACACGGTCATTGTAAATTGCTTTTGAAAGCATTCAAAGGAGGAGAAGAAAATGGCAACTGGATACTGAAACAAGCCTGTTTACCAACCAATCTCAACACAGACTTCAAATGATTTTTATCACATTATCATTATGAATGAAAAAGAGTTCTTACAGTCTTTAATGCTGGCCAAAACCAAAAACATTAAAGAACATAGCCTAACGAAGAAAACCGAGTCAAACGAAAGAGTTCTTACTTAAAAAGAAAATTTTTGCCAGGAAATTTCTTTTACTTGTGCTCACAATCAAATAACGGTTCTGGAAAATCTATCACTGAATCATAAAGAACATGCTGTCAGGTCCTGTAAAGAGGCGACTCTCTATAAAACAGTGTCTATCTGAAAATCATAAGAAAAGTGCCAATCATGTCCAAGTCAAAATATCTCTGCTGTGAGATGTATGAAAATGAAAAGAGAAACTTTCAAGCCTGTCAACTTGCCATACTTGCCATGCTTTCAACTATTGCTGTACCTATTATCTTTATACCAAATTCAGGAGGGGGGGGGGTCCTCAGTTATAGTTTTCAAGATTTTCTGAAAATATAAAAATTCTATGAGGCATTGAAATAATTGATTTTGACATCCAAGCCAGCAATATATCATAGAAAAACTTATTTTACATACAGTTTTTACCAATGTAGTTTCTCACTCTAAAACCTTTTTCAGGTTAGAGTCTACAGTTGTCTTTTCCATAGGCCGCAATCAATTATAACATTATGTCATTTTCTGAATTCTACAAAAAAATTGACTGAAATTACACACCCTCATTCTGTAGAACTGGCTCACTTGCACATAAAATGCACTTTAAATATAGGCAAAACCGATGAAAAATGCCATTTTTTCACTCAAAGGAGATAACCCTACTTTCTGTGGACCTTTTGTTAACCTTCTGTCAAAATTGTCAACATAAAATTCCACAAAGAATCATTTTAATTCAGCATTAAATATCATTTTGTGAGATATTTTACATTTTCAACCAATCACCCACCTAAGTTCTTGAACTAGTCCGCAAGTTCCCTACATAAAATTGTAGGGTTCATATACATCTAACTGCTAGCATGGTCAACACAGACTATCATATCTCAATAGGATATAGACACGCCTGCCAGCCCCGTTCTATACACATTTGCTTCAGCACTGTGTACTCATTCTGTTTCAATTCGTTGGCGATCTAGCATCTCTCTTTCCAAAAGACTGTCAGCTCGATCATAACGAGGCGTTTCATTGTGGGCGAGTGTAGCACAATGTCTGGTCTAGGTGAAGTTTATATGATGCTTGGAAATACGAGATGTTTTGTCCAGATCTGCTTTCAGTTCCCAGTCACTAACGCCTGGAAGAAAAACTCCTTGAATATTTGACCATTGTTGTGTTTATTATTCACAAATGGTATGAAGGGTAATACAGATTATGTTCTGGACGTTTCCTCTTTCTTCCCCTCTTCAGTAAATCTGCAAGTTGCTCACTACAGTGTCATGTCGCCAACGATATCTACCTTGAGTAAGGGCTTTGGGACAGGATGAGAGTATGTGTTCTAGGGTACCTATTTTCCTGCAGAGTGAGCTTTCTGGAATTTTAGTTGGATTCCATCTATTGTAGTTTGCATGTGTGGGTAGGACGTAGTAGATTGACCTGAGTAAGAACTTCAGTCAGACTGGCTAATACTACCAGATATCACTAAAAGTCAGCTGTCTTTTAGGCAAATTTCATCTTGCCCTTGCACCCTGGCTTTCGAGCTGGATGGCTTTTGCCCTTCTGACCTTCTCTTTCTACTTTCTAACATCTTGCTGAACTATAGCTCGGCGATCATGCGGTTCTGCTGCCTTACACTAACAGCTTAGTGTTCCAGAGCCTAGGGCCTGTCTGTTCTCACAGGTTGTACCGACAATGTATCTGTGTCAAAGCCTGGATGCAGCCTGCTCTATTGATCTCGTCCACAAGGGAGGAGACTGACAGTTGTAGTTTTGTACATTTTCCATACAGTCCAATGCTGCTTAAGCTGAGTGGGATATCTAGCCATCATCTTAGCTGTTTACTGACCGTTCATTCAAGCTCTTCAACTGCTGTGGTTTGAATCTAGTATAGGGTAATGGACATGTTAGCCGAGATAAGAGTCAATGTTGATACATCCAGGCCTTGTATTTGCCTGGTAGGCCAGTTTTAGCAATGGTTTTCATCCCCTCCTGTACTTGCCAATTTTACTTCATAAGCACTATTTTACCCTTCCTTCTTTCTTTTAAGAGTAAATGTTGTTTCTAGGCAGGCTCGTATAGTGGTATACTCGAGTACTCGAGTATACTCGAGTACCCACACCTACACCCAAGCTCGTAACTAGGCTTACAAACGCACGCACATGCATGTCATCGATTTTGTATGAAAATGTGTGTATGTGTGTGTGAGAGTGTGTTTGTGCGTGTTTGTGTGTGTGTGTAAATCGGCTTAGAATGCATTATATTAATTTTATTGAGGAGCTAGGTATAGTGAAAAACGCCCCGATGTCAACATTACCTCGGCAGGATTCCTGCGATATTACCGAGAGTAATATTTCATATATAAACTTATTCATATGGCGCACGTGGTTTGACGGGCTTTTAGTATGAGCAGTTTCAAGTTGTAGACTATGTGGAGGCAATCTACAGAAGTAATCAGGCTAATTCATACAAAACCCTCAAAACCATTTTGAAAGACACGTCACATAGAACCAGCTAAAAACTGAGACAAACATATACTGAAAAATTGTGTAAGGTTATGTGACTGCTACAAATGTTATGCAGGTTGTTTGCTTGAAAACTTGACAAGAAGTCATTTAATAGAGACCCATATACATTACAGATTTTATTTGCAATGTGGCAATAGAATATGGCAAGCATAATAAAAATACATTACATATACCATCATGTGTTATTCATAACCTGTGAACAGATATGGCATAATTATAAAAGGGATGCGAAAAATAGTCCCGAATAAAACTTTCAAAAAACAGAAACCACAAAACTTGCTGAAATTTATTATCCGTGATAGATGTATATAGTATTTTAGCTTGGTGTGTTTGCTCACAGGCCTTAAAATTTAGATAAGCTGATACGCATTGAAGCAGTTTATTTCATTCATCTCCATGCATTAATGTTTAACCCGAAACATACAATATGTGGTGCATTAGCACATGTTACACCTAAAATAAGTATTTAAAAGTAAAACCTACAAAACCTGCTGACGTTTATTATCCGTGGATGAGATATATTTACTTCTGCAACTTAACAATAATAACTCATGCGAACGTTCATTAAAGGAAGTGCATGCCTCAGTAATTTTTCATATATATAAAAGATGTGTTTGTGTGTGTTGTCTGTGTGCATGAAATCAAGATTGCTTTGACGAGAAAGATATATACATGAGAAGTTATAAGTTTCTTTATACACTTTGTATATGCCTTTGGCCATTTACATACACAGTTAATTGAAATATGACCAAGGCAACATACTGTCGCACCAACAAACATACAAATTGAAATTTATGAATATAACATATAAATTCATATCTCTATTGAATATCAAATTGTTCAATATCATTCTATTCATTTGACAATTTTCGTATTTTGAATGCTTCTTTTAAGAATGCCGCTTATTTTCTCTGTATTTTTTACTGTTATTATTCATAACAGAATTAAATTTGTTGATGGAATGCCAAGATGAATAGTATCGTGGAAGTAATTGCTTTCTAGCATCCATATACTTTGGACACAAATTAATAAATGATTTTCAGTTTCAATCTGTCTTTGGTTACACAATATACACAATCTATCATTTCTATCATTATTATTATATCTACCAGATTATATTGCTAAATAACGTGCTGATAAACGTAATCTTGTTAGCTATCAAATAGTAATGGCCCAAGTGATTATAAACCAACTATTCTAATCACTGAGCCAAGTAACTTCCATGAAAAGCTGCTTGCTATAGGTTATAGATGGTAACACAGGCCCAATGATCACATTGATGAACGCGAAGCTTTCGTGATAGTATCGTAAAAGACAAGAAGAAACAAAAAAGATTTAAGTTGTAAAACAAGCAACCGCTAGGTAAGCTCATTGGTAGACCGTCCGCTTCTGGTGCGGGACGTTGTGGGTTCAATTTCAAATCAAAAACCGTAAAATTGGTAGCACATGTAAATAGATACAGAAAATGAAATAGCTAGACGTCATAAACATTTAAACGAGATGAATTTACCTTAGCCATACCTTTTCACAACAACACTCAACTATCACATTAAAGTTTGTATTGGCAATCAAATTATGAAATATGACTCACTTACAGAGAGACAGTAGGATTTCAGTACCTCATGAAAGTGTCATGTCATTATCTCATCAGCATCTCATTAACGTGTCATCTCAGTACCTCGTTAAATTATCATTTTAGTACCTCATGTAACCATCAATTTAATGCCTTATTTAACCATTTCAGTGTCTCTTGAAAATGACTTTCACTCACAACAAATACACCCATATGGTTGCAATGACTTCAATTTCTAAATAAAGCAGAAACAATGCCATTTTAAGCCATTCGTCTAGGCAAAACAAAAAAAACAACTACAATTCTTTGCAAGAATAAAAAGAATCAGGTTTTGGTTTCTCAAACAAATAAAGAAAGTTAAGTCTGTAGACGTATGTGCCATTACAACATACATATTGTGTATGCTCAGAAATAAATCAAAATGACCGAAGGTACTGAGGGAAGGGGAAAAGGTGTTGTGCGAAATTTGTGGAAACAAATGGCAATACTGTATAAATAATGCGCCAAACAGTTTTGTAGAGTTGCCAGGGCTCGAATTTTACTTCTTTGTTTTTGCTACTGGCATGTTTTATCCAGTGCTTATATTTTCTACTGGCAAAACCAAGATTTCACTGGCAGCAGCATTTTTGATGGTCATTTCCAAAATATAATGTTTTATAGTATTTTCATAAATTATAAGCCAGGCTCTGGGATTTTGGTACTGATCACAAGGCATCAGAAATCTTAAAAGTCTATAGACTACAAATGCAT
>JAULCC010124266.1:0-13831 GCA_032358795.1 Nuttallia obscurata
AACCAACGCCGACGCCGACGCCGGGGCGAGTGCAATAGCCCCCCTATTCTTCGAATAGTCGAGCTAAAAATGAACCTTAACATAAAATTTAACCAAGCAACCTTTTTTTAGAAGTCCAAAAAGGCCCATAACTCATGCAATATACCAGCAAGAGTTATGACCCTTGTCCCACACAATCTTGGTATGATGTCAATAAGTGGGCAAGTTTGAAAGCAATAACTTTTAACGAATTAGGAAAAAAGTGGACCTAAACATAAAACTTAACCAAGAAAGAGTGTTTTTCTAAGTCCCAAAGGGTCCACAACTCATGCAATATACCAGCTAGAGTTATGACCAAAGTAAAAGTTAACAAACTATGAGTAAAGTGGCCCTAAACATGAAACATAACCAAGAAAGAATGTTTCAAAATCTTAACCAAGAGAGAGTGTTTTTCTTTGTTTAAAAATGCCAATTACTTATGCAATATACCAGCTAGAGGTATGCATCCTGTCCGACACAAACATGTTTTACTTGTGAATGTGTATTGCAAGTTTGAAAGCAATAGTTTTGACCAATTAGGAGACAAATGAACCTTAACATAAACCTTAACCTTGTGCTACTGTAACGCCGACACCGTAGACGATCAAGTCAAGGCAATAGTCTTTCTTTTCTTAAAAAATCAGATGAGCTAAAATGAAATATAAGAACAGAATGTCATGATACAATATAGGAAAACTGTAATACATCATAGAGAAATAATCTAATCAGAGAATTCGATACTAATGTATATAGAGCAATGATGCAATACTTGAATATGACATCACAGTATAGAGCAAATATGTGCTGAGGAAATATGGAACCACAGAGGAAAGACATCATAGATTAAGGCAATACTATACCATAGAAAAGAGCCATTATTTAATAAAGAAATACTGTACCACAGCATAGCGCCATTATGTAATAAGGGAAAATTAAGCCACAGGATAAAGACATTGCTTAATTCCATTCAATTGCATGATTTGTGTGTATTTTCATTATGCTTCGAACATCAACAATTTTTGCAATACGAACCTTTTTATAAAGTTGTCGTTTGTTTCAGTTTCGTATTTGTTATGATGGATATCTCGTGTTAGGTCCGTGTTGCTTTAATCCTTTAATTCCACAAGCTAAAGCGTTACATCTTTTGCTATATTTAGATAAAAAAGTAAAAAACATTCTGATAAGGGAAATTTAAAATGCGAATATCATGAAAAGAATCATTTAGCGAAAAGAGTAGACCCTGCTAGGCAGCTCCTACAGGAGCAGTAAGATCTGGGTCTACCCTGTTTGCAAAGGTGTCAAAAGGCGCTTATGGGAGTAAAGGATTAATCCAGTGAAAGAAATGTTGTACATCAAATAGATCCATGTTATTTCTACCAGGTCCATTCACCGTGTTTGCTCCATCAAATGACGCCTTCAACGCCCTCCCAGATAGTGTGAAATCCGCCCTGAGTAAAGACAAGGACCTGCTGAAAAAGGTTTTAATGTTTCACGCAACTGACGGCAAGGCATATTCATCTCAGCTGACCAATAATATGCTGGTACCGTCATTGAACGCCGGGCTGAAGATAAGGATAAATATATACAATAAACCTGGTCAGTCTACGGTGAGTGGTACTTTTTAAGGTTAATTCATTTTTGTTGTTCGATTTATCTAGGCCAACATTCGACTGTATATTACAGTAAAACGTTGTTTTAAGTTATTGTTCTTATTCTATACATCTGTATTTTCCCATTCCAATTTACACTGGACGAAAGTATGGCATATTCTGTCATATAGCATATTCATGAATATTTCATTTAGAACAACAAATCCCATCAGAAGCTTTACAGTCTTAAATCTTGTTGAAGGATGGTACAGGCAACTCAAATGCACTGTAAATTATCGCTACTATCTAGTTACTTCCCATGCATTATATGACATTTTCAAAGCGGCTCTTGATATAGATCTACCGTGTGTAAATAACAGTTTGGCAAAGAATGGAATTACAAATTGTTGTTTACTCACGGTAGACTAAATATAACTGCAGATTTTACATAGTTTGCACTCCCCACCATTACGTAAAATGTCCTCTACAGAGTTTACTGAAAAAACTTAAAACTTCTTTTTAATCAGAGATTAGCAGACGACATAAACAAATTTGTTGATTTTTTTTTTCAATTGCACAAAGACAATTTTACAAAATTAAGGCGGTGTGTTTGATAGGAAGAAGGAGGGGTTGATTAAAATACTTATCATTAGCATGTTATATATAGCATACGCATACTTATTTCACTTCAACAATGAATTCTCTGCGAATGGAACTATTAAGTATATTCAACTCAACAAAACGAACTGGTTATGAAACGGTTGTATCTTCTTATTCACATCAAGAAAGGACGGATTTCTAAATAACCTTTAGCCTGCTAAGGACGACAGAAATAGAATTTGCAAATAGCTTGGATCTAAATAGACGCCGAGTAACTCGGCGTCTAATCAGGATCCAAGCTGTTTGACACTCGGTCAATTGTTTCTCCAAATATTGGGCGATTCTGATGAATTTTAAAATTATGGCAGACGACGGTTTAAGCAGTCGATATTTGTTCAGTGCATAATATTAAATACATAAAGTGACCTTCTTAACACACCAAAATGTACTCTTGGTGACAGAATAACAACTAAACTCAACTCAATTTCATTTGCAATCGACATCATACATGTGTCATTAGCCATTTATAGTTTACGTGTAGTTGAATATGGCCAAGATATTTCGTAAAACAACTGTCAAAGAAACATATCCATACATGGTAAACTGTTTGTCATATTCTATACCCAAAACACAGAAATGCAAATATGTGTACAGATCTTAAACTCAAAAATGTCCATCATACAGAAATAATTCAATGTTGCCAATAAAGATACATCTATTTACATTAACCTTTAAAATCGAAGAACCATCGCATTGCTAACGTCTTTGTTAAGTAGCGAACATCAGTTTTAACAGTTTATATAAAAAATAACGGCAGTTTTGTTTAAGAGTGCCAAGGTAGTCCGTCCTCCGTAATACTACTTTATTGTTATAGCGTGAAAAGTGTCTCTGAATACCATTGTATTTGATTCTTTGTTTATATAGTTAATTGGAATACAAGTCAGATTTTATCATGTGAAAATAGATATACACATGTTTATAAACATGATTATGACAAGTAAATATAACGCTTACTTATTTTATGAATAAGCGTGCGTGAATGCCATGCTTATTTGAATCTTATCAACGGTATTGTTGTTGACGCCATAAATGTGTGGTGTGTTTTGGAAGGAGTTTATCATATCACCTTCTATTGACTTTTCTCGATCATGGAAATAATAAGCCCTGAAACAACCAATTGAAATAATTCGTACTCCGTTCAATTTAGTTCGAAACTATCAAAGTAAAATGAAACTATCATTGACAATGTTTCCATATGCAAGTAGTTAAATATGAAACGTGTTGTTTTGATTTTTTCTTTTCAAACTAAGTTTTCTCGATAAGTGCATATGTGTCGGCAGTAAGTAAACACGGCGACAATTTTCCTGAGCGTCATGCTTTTAGGTTTAGCCTAAAGCACTCTCTTAAACGTAATAAACCGCCAAAGAATTACGGAAATGCAAGTGAAATTGCACGGTGGGCAAGCTCAATCACAGTCTTTATCGATTTGCCTCAATTTTATATCATTTATATCACTCTTAAACCCCCTTGCAGCAGTAAATCTAAATATTTTGATTTACATGACTACATCTAAAATTTAATGACTATTTAAGGTATATCGTCACTGGAAGTCAAATGTCAACATTTTGTAAAGCATTTTCTTGATCCCGATTTTCACGTGAACCTCTCATGGTCATTTTTAAGCCCATAGGTAACTGCATATGCGGATTCCAAGGGGGTAAAACCGTTTGTAGCTAGCCTATTGATTTGCTCCGGAAAATAGTGTAGCATTCTTAAAATTAAAAGAGGTTACACATCTAGCGTATATCTACATCTAATGTATATTACATGATTACATAATATGTAGGCTTTCTAAATTACTGACTGTCAGACTAATTCGGTGAGGACATCGTTTGAAACTCAATCAGACGGAATCAACGTACGGAGCAATTGCTGAAAATTAATACTAGAGCTATTTTCCAAATATTTGTTCTTGAAAATCCCGACACAGACGGATGGTTAGATTTTGTTGGGTTAATCTGAAAACATAACAATGTTTCAAGGTACCCTAAGATGGTCTCTCAACATTTAGACAAAATTTCAAAAATCATTGCAAAGCCCTTTTTTATTGCAATTTAGGTTGTTACAGATGCACTTAGTGAATCTGATTAATATTGCCATGCAAACGCCTAGCATGTATAGTTTGCGTATTGCAAGTAAAATAAAGATCGCCGAATGACTCTGCTGTTTAGGGATGTTCTTTATAATAGCACCATGTTTATAAAATATACTTTACTTTGGGATGATATACTGATGAGTATCAATAATAATGTTTCCTGTTTTTAGGAGTTCAGATGCGTAACAAGCTGAATGACAGGTTGTTTTACTTCTACTCATTAAAAATTTAGTAATGTGACACGTTCCCGATATTGTCTTGATTATTTAACAAGTCAGGGCGGGATTTGCACTAGTCTCTGTGCATCGGTAATTGGATTAGGCAGGATCTAGGAAGGTAGTTTCAACAATCAATCGTATTCACTCTTTAAAATTATGCACACACATTATAACGAGAGAAAACAGTCTACCGTCTAGAAATAATCATTTCTTACCTAAAACCGAGATGCAGATATTAATATCAAATCACACCCTGTAGTGTCAATGAAACAGAGCAACAAATCGTAAAAATATAATATGTATGTCCATTCTAACCACACATTCTTACATTGATATGTTGATTGTTTGATTGACTAGAGTTTAACCGAGCACTCGGGTGACGGTCTTTTACTGCGTTTATCTAGCACCTGTCAGAGCGTTCTAGATGGTAATTTCAATACACCCCATGAAAAAATATAAATGTTAAACTCATATTTTTTATCATTTTATTTTCAGGCGATGCCATAGATATGCCCGTGGTTATACATAGTTTGTGTTTTCTCTACGTGCTAAAATGTCCCTAGAATGCATCAGATGCACTGTTTAATTTCAAACTTTTCAGGGAGTAATAAACCCCACGCCCACTCCCAAACCCCAACCCCTAGTACGTCTGTGCGTAAACCAAAACCATTTTCGGAACTTACGCACTCAACCCCGTAACCTGGATCCACCACTGAACTGTTTTACATGTGTTGAAAAAAAAGAGTAAATGGAAATTGTTGCGAAAATTATACCCAGATAAATAATCTTACAAACAAGAAAAAAACATTAATGTTAGTTTCTGAAATATTACATAAAATTTCCAATGCTCATGTCGCTCTTGAAGACTGTTAAATGTATATATCTACCTTTTACATCAATATACTATTTGTTTTGCTCTGTCTTTTGCTACAGAATCATCCCTATTGTAATGTCACATTTTATGTACACAATTCTGGTGACATACAATTATACTTCATACTAATGCATTACATATTAAAACATTTGGAAGGAATCAAATTCTTTACTTAGCGAATTCAACAACTCTGTTTTTACCATAATTTTCCAGGCAATATGTTTTAAGTGCGATTTTCTTTAAAATGACGTGGTGAAATGTTTTAACATTGAGCATAGTAGTAGTCATAGTAGCAGTGTATAAACTGTTTTATAAGAAATTGTAAGAGAAGCATAACATTATTTTTTGAAGTGATGGATTTTGTTAAAAAAATCCGTTTGTTTGCTTTTCTAAAAAAACATTTTAAAAATGTTAAACATCGAATTTTTAAAAATCACTGGTTATGTAAACATTGGCATGGTTATGAAGTATTTATATGGGAAATATTACAACTGTATCTAATATATAAATGTGTTTATTTTATTTTCTTTTAAAAATATGAATTCTAGAAAAAGGAGTTGTTTCAAGAAAATGTTACTGTGAACTTGTATTATTTTACCAAAAAATCATTGTATTTGCATAGGCCTACCACCAGTGAAACATTGAGATATTTCTGACATCATGTTTTACAACACGCGAACTACCTTAAGTTGCAATCTAAGGATACGTGTAGCTAGATCGTTTATAAACGCCTCATGATGTGATGTATGTCATACTAGCATTTTATTATAAGAGCACAACCAGCAAATTTATTTATTTGCTGTTAATGTCTTCCCTTGCGATGCCTTGAATTAAATGCTTTTGGCATTCGATACCATTTTTCCATATTATACAATGAGTAAATAATGTCAAAAGCAACACAATGACAAAATGGTTTCTTGTTGTATCATAGGTTGTCACGGTGGACGGAGCAAAGGTCGTAATGGTAGACCAGAATGCCACAAACGGCGTTATCCACGTTATTGACCGCGTGATGTATCCACTTCCTTCCGGTACTATCCCGGTAACAACTGCGCAAACTCCGCAGCTGAGTACTTTATTGTATGCCCTGGCACAAGCCACTCTGGCAGGACCATTAAGCGGTAAATAAATAATTGAAGAGTGTTGCTGTCTTCCAATATGGTGAGGCTTGGTGAGAGGGGGGGTGTTAAAGTTTGATTGAAAAAGATGTTTTTAAATAGTGGTTATTGATTGTTATTACGTCATTCTGTCGGGTGGGATAGCCACAAGACGAATATCAAGGAATGGAGGGTCCGACAAACAGCGAAAACACACAATTTAGTGGAGTGGAATGACGAAAATGAAACAGCTTAATTTGCGAAAGATAACAATTAATCGCCCGGCAATCGCCGTCATTTCGTTTCAAGTATAACCACCGACCTACGGAAAGCCAGCTGGAAGGCTTCCTCACGTGAAAAACCCAAAGTGTCCAGACCGGATTTCGAACCCAACGCGGTAAGGGGATGAGAGATTGCAAGTCAACTGCTATAGACACACCGCCACGGAGGTCCCATATCAAATGTAACTGACATAATTTTTAAAAATGTCAAATTAATTTTCATGTGCTACTAACAAAACCGAGTTTTCTCTTTAAACATAGTTTTTAATAAAAAACAAAAAAACATTGAAGACTTATACTTTTCGAACGTTCTTCCTTTAAGGTAACAAGCGAAAACAGACAAAACAATGGCAGATATCAGTAACATAAGACTTTGCATAGAATAATGTCCTTTGAAAAAATATCAGTGTGTTTATATTGACTGCACTGTATATTCTGTTGTTATATTTGTGTCGTAGAATTGAGCAGCTCATCTATACTGAGACAAATGTAAGTTAAACAGCATTAGTTATAACATTTATATAGTGATGAAACTAAATAGCTAAGTTTTGTTTTAGTTCTCAAAACAGCTCACTGATATGTGACGATACATACCACTCCTTTATTAACCATATGTTGTTCACGCCTAATTGGTTGATGTGTACTATGTGAGAAAAGAACATGATTATACAGGCAGTTTTTTTTATATTATTACTTATGTGTGGAATATATTGTTTTCATTGTAAACTGGCTCATCTATGAGTGTCAAGCTTTAACACATGTGGTACTTATATGGCGTGTGTAGCCCATGGCCTTGGCGAAATGTGTGTACCATGCTAATTTGATTAGCATTCAATAGACTTTATTCACATATACTTGTTAACATTGAGTAAAATCAGTTTCTCTGAAAATAAGTTCCTCTGTCTTTATATAGTAATCTAATATGTATATCTTGCATAATTGTATGTCTAATGCAATAAACATATTGTTGTTATAGTTGTTGTTGTAATGGTTGCTGTTGTTGTTGTTGTGTAACACGCGCATTCTGAATTTACACCCACAGCTGACGGGCCCTTTACAGTGTTCGCCCCCAACAACGCCGCGTTCGACAATCTGCCCGCAGGAGCACTAAGCGATCTGCTAAGTAACCAAACAGCATTGGTCGGTTAGTATCAATCACATATTTTCTCTTTTAGCATCTTGGCAAGTTAAACAATGCGTATACACCCGAGCTTTTAAATACAAACTCCTACCACAACGTAACTCACCTCTTGATAACATCGAGAGGAGTGAAGAAACAACTTGAAAACATCAACACATCAAAAAACAGTAGGACCAGACAACATACCTAATTTAGTGTTAAAGAATTGTGCAAATGAACTGTCAACAGAATTGAGCATGATATACCAACACCTTAAACATCGGTGAACTTCCCCTAGACTGGAGAAACGCATACATTAACCCCGTGTTCAAGAAGGGCGACATACATACAACTTAGGACTATCGAACAAAAAGCCTAATATCTGCAAGCTGCATAATATTACAACATATTTTCTGCAGCCACCTACTAAAACACGTTGAAAATATAATGTCTTAACGTCACTTAACCATGTCTTTAGATCAGGCTTCTTTACTGAAACGCGGTTGATGGTCGCATTAAATGACCTTCTGAACTCCTTTGAAAAGAAACAACATCAAACGGACATAGCTATAATTGACTTAAGCTTAGCCTTAGATACTGTACCCCGTGATCGTGTGATCCAGAAGATATCGCATTACGGGGTAAAAGATCATCTCCTAGCGTGGTTGTCATCTTTCTTGAGAGACCGGTCCATGAATGAAGTGGTGGAAGTTGGAAATCAAGGAGCATACACGTAGACTCAGGAGTATCCAATGCACTGGCCCAGGCCCGTAGATGTTTCTCTGGAACATAAATGAATTGCTGTTTAGCGTAAAATTACAGGTTCGACTCTTTGAAGATGATTGTTTGCTGTATCGACAGATAAAGAACACGTCAGATCACATTAAACTCCTGAAAGATTTATCGGAACTAGAAAAGTGGGCCTCTACACGCGGCATGACATCCGATGCTAAAAATAGTTATATTATAAGTGTTTTGTTTGTTTGATTTACGTCACTTTAAGTTAAGGCTTACGGACGTCCCAGAGAGAGGGAAGCGGATACACAGAACTCTTCTGTTGAGAACTGTGGTTGTTAACGTGCCCAGTGATACACGTTGGGACTGAACCCCGGCCGGTCACTTTATCCTGAGCGTCAAGAAGGAAAGCCATTACTACCATATTAACGTCTTTGGTATAACTAAGCCTGGGATCGAACCCGTGACCTCCCGCACCGAAAGCGGACGCTCTACCACTTGAGCTAAACGGGTGGTATATTCTAAGTGTAAAATGTAAATCATCCCTCTTTTATGAACTTGACATTTCAATACTGAAACACGTGGAGACAAACCCTTACCTTGAATTACTTATATCAAATAACTTAACATGATCTTACCACATAGCATTCATCTGCAAAAAAGCAAGACCATTCACTTGTATTCCTTCGTCGTAAATGAAACATTGTCCACTAGAATGCAGGAAATCCGCCTTTATCACACTAGTTAGATATCAATTAGAATATGGCTCAATTATATGGGACCTATACCTAAGGAAAGATATTGACAAACTAAAAAACATCAACGACAAGAAGGACGCTTCATCCTAAACAACTACAAGACAAAGGAAGAAGGATGTGTGACAGAATGTTTAACAGAGTGGAACTAAGCCCCCTACAAGACAGTCGTGTTTTCAACAGACTGATGATTACAAGATGGTAGGAGTATGGTGTCGTCAATGGACCTTGACCTTTACCTGACTAAACAATCAAACAAGCGCTGCATAAAAGGAAAGGCATAATCGTACGGATTATTTAACTTCTAATATAACAGACAGACGTGTTTCAAATAACATAGGTTCATATAATATTCCATTTTCTCACATTGAACAGAACAAACATTCTTTCTTTTGAGAAAACACTTGA
The DNA here is from genome assembly GCA_032358795.1 of Nuttallia obscurata. Taxonomy (NCBI): domain Eukaryota; kingdom Metazoa; phylum Mollusca; class Bivalvia; order Cardiida; family Psammobiidae; genus Nuttallia; species Nuttallia obscurata. Next base: position 9,851 of record JAULCC010124266.1, read on the forward strand.
AAATTGGAACCAACTGGAAGACAGTGTTGTGTGCGCATCCACAGTCGAGGGATTTAACAAAAGCTTTTTCACAGCGCTACTAGAGACCCTCCAACCGTACTATGCCAGAAGTTGCCCTTCTACGTATTTGAACATAAACATAAATTTAATACATATCTAATACACAAAGTTAAAGAACTGATGTAGCATATCGTAAATAAGTGATAAGTTACGCCAAAACTTTCGGCTGAAACCTGTCCACAATCGTTTAAGCTTTATTAAAAGACACCTGATGTTTGATCCTTCAGACAACAAACTTACAATATATACTTCTGACGACATGGGCGGCGCAAATGATACACGTTACATTTTACCAGCCACCCTCTGGCACTTCAGGCTCATCAGATTCCATCCTAGGCGCGTCCTACTTTCAAGCTTACGTGATGTTTGAGTGGCATGGTCATGATAATTCCATTACAATTAATACAAACAATCTTACTTTGCAAAAGAGCTTACACTTGTTTGTCTCGTAACTACAAATTGTTTCATCAAAAGATGTGGCGACAAAGGTCGATGTTTTACATGTTTTTATCGGCAATTGTAGTGGAACAGTCGCTGTTTTACATGTTTTTATCGGCAATTGTAGTCGAACAGTCGCTCTTTTACATGTTTTTATCAGCAATTTTAGTCGAACTGTCGCTGTTTTACATGTTTTTATAGGCAATTGTAGTCGAACAGTCGATGTTTTCATTCGTGTCTGTCTATCGGAAACAAACTAACAACACAATGATACCGAATGAAAGACTTTATTAGCGTGCATTCCGTGCACGACATGGTTATTAAATTTTAAATGGATATATAGTTAAAAAATACATTTTATCGTCTAGAATAGAGCGGTTTGTCAAAATAATTGTGAATAGTACGATTGATTTTCCACCGAGTTACTTTGTTCTGCATAACAAACAAAAAAAAAAAACATTCTGTATAAATAGCAAAGCACTTGCTAATTATTTATTTGTAAAAATAAATGTGTTGTCTTGATATAAATGTAAGAGAGTGACGATTTCTTAAAAAGGTTTATCGCCCGTCTTTATCTTCAGCAGGAATTCTTTATAAAATGGAGCTGCATAGTTTTGGCTTAAATCGTGCCATTTTTAGAAACTGAGCTTGTTGAAGAGATGTAAGGATTGATACTTTATCAATACAAAAGTCCTTAGGTCTATCATTATACAAGTATAATGTTTTCATAATTTCTTTGAAATCGAGCTTGAACATAAAACTGTTGACAGAATGCAATTTTTAAAAATATTCGTATTTCATTGCAGCTGTTCTGAAATACCACGTGGTTGCTGGAGCAGATTATAGTGCCGGATTGTCGTCTGGTAAAGTACAAACGCTAGAGGGACGTTCTGTCAATGTCACAGTGTCTGCAGGTTTGTTTTAATTTATAAAAAAGGGAGCATGTGACACTGTAGGATAAAAGAAACCATATCAGCTGTTTTATAATAATGAGTAATCGCCATATTTTGTATGACTGCCATTCTGTCCTACTCGATACCTGTGTAAAAGTATTCCATCATAAATCTCGAGGGGAAATGCATGCACATCTACATGTACCACAAACAAGTAATAAATTACACATACAATTCTTTTTGTAATACGGCGTAATGAGATATTGATCAAATATTCTGTTACTTCCGTTTTGCGATTCGATATAGATGTGTTTCGATGATATTTAATAATGTTTTAGTTGAACTTCAAATTTTCCGTCCAAAGTTCGGCGTACATTTTATGATATATACTGACTAGACTGTCAGCAATATATCTAGTGATTAAGTAAGCAGTTACTTGTGGATATGCTATGGAGACCCACTGTATCCTGCATTCTAGCCTGTGTAAATTGCAAAGTTATGGGAAATATTAACCTTGAGTTCTGACATGAAACGGACATAGATATGGGCAGACGACCCGCAGTATTCTACATTCAGACATGTAAATGATAGTCATGATAAGTCGATCCACAATACCTGCATTCTGACATGTAAATGATAAAGGAATGGATGAAGGGCCCGCTGTACCCTGCATTCTGACATGTAAATGATAAAGGTACGGACGTAAGGCCCGCAGTACCCTATATTTTATATGTTAATGACAAAGAACGGAAAAGCCGCAAGTTCTTTGAGTTCTGACAAGTAATTGGCAAAGATTAAGACATGCGACACGCTGTACCTTACATGCTGACCTTTAAAAGTAGTAAATATAGACACACGATCCGCTGTATCCTGTGTTCTTACATGTAAATGACATAATTATGGACGGAAAACCATCAATATCGTGAATTCTGCGAGGGGAATTTATGGACTGACGGCTAGGAATGCCCTATATTATGACATATAAATAACAACGGACGACCCACATAACGTTTCTTATCGACCTTTTAAATGACATAGTTTTAGACGGTCGGCCATGTATTCGGACATGTAAATGACTACATCATGGGCCTACGATCCGCAAAACCCTGTCACGTTTGAGACATGGTCATGGACGAACGACCAACAAAACCCTGCATTTTGAAATGAAAATGCATTGTTTGAAATGTAAATGACAAAGCTTTGGTCGAAAAACCCGCAATACACTACATCCAGACATATAAATAACATATTTATAGCTGATCATACTCTGTACCTTGCATTTTTCCATGCAAATAAAGTAGTTTTTGACGGACAACTAGCTGCACTCTGAGTTTTGACAACAAGATGAAAAGTGCATTATGACATGCAATAGACAAACTAGAAGTTATTGACAGGATACCTGTTGTTTCATGCAAGACAAAATATTGGCATCATGATGAACAGACGACCAGTGGTTTGTTGCCTTGTGAAATGCAATTGGCACAGTTATGGACAAACGACCTGTTGCTTCTGATATTGTGACATGCAATCGGCATAGTTACAGTATGAACAGACGACAATGTGTTTTTCCTTGCATTGTGACATGCAATTAGCATATTTATTGACATACGACCTAATGTTTACTGCATGATGACATGCAATAGGCAGTGTTATGGACAGGAACTCTGTTATGTCAAGCATTATGATATGGAAAAGGCATAGTAAAATGCACTGTAACATGCAGTTGGCAAAAGCATGGGCAGACGACCTACTGTTTCCTGCATTATGACATGCAAACAGCAAACTAGAAGTTATGTGCAGGATACCTGTTGTTTCCTGCAATGTAACATGAAATTGGCATATTTATGGACAGATGACCCAGTGTTTACTGCATTATGACATGCAATTGGTATTGTTACGGATAGGATTCCTGTTGTGCCCTGCATTATGATATGGCAAAGGCATAGTAAGGATAGACTATATGTTGTTTCTTGCACTATGACAAGCAATTGGCATAATCATGGACAGGCGACCTACTGTGTCCTGCATAATGACATGCAAATGGCACAGAGTACTGTTGTACATATAGCCCTTTTACATACATATTTTCTGATTATTCTTTGCAGGTGGCGTTTCCGTGAACAATGCAATGGTAGTCACAGCAGATATCCCAGCATCAAACGGCGTTATTCATGAGATCGACACAGTGCTTCTTCCACCTTCGTCATAATATCATCCAGACTGAATACTGCAATATCTATTGTGCTTTTATTGTTTATTGCTTTTGTTAACCTTAGTGTAAATAGAATTGTAAAGCAAATGTGAACTGACTTGCTATTGCCTGTAATCACCAGGGCCGGAATGAATTCAAAACGCGTTTGTCATATAATCAATATTTTTGAGAAGTTTTTGATTTTAGTTATGCAAGGCAAACTGGAGGTCAAGAACGTTTAGTTAGTGGTACAATCTTCAACACTGATATACTCTTTAGACTTGGCCGTGCTGTAGGCAAACGTCCTACAATATAAAAGGTACCATTCCTTTATCTTCAGGATGTACGAATAGCTACAAACTTTGCCCGTTAAGTTCTTTGATGATTGTAAATAACTTT
>JAULCC010124377.1:0-15442 GCA_032358795.1 Nuttallia obscurata
AAATGAATTAAAAGAAAATAGTTTAGTCTAAAATGAGCAGATTCTGCAAATAAGGTAAGTGAAGGAAATGTCTTCATGGGGAGAAGAGAAATCTACCATATCTAAATCAATACAAGCCAGTATATGGCTATTGTCATCCACTTTCCAATGAATAACCTCCCACCTGTCTCACCAAACAAAATGGGCCACTACTCAAATTTCTCCCCAAGCCTTTATCAAGTGATTCAACAGCATAATACATGAAAAGGGGTCCTCTTGATTAACTAAAGTTTAAAAATAATTGACATTTTATCCTGTAATTATCAAAACCATCGAGCCTGCCTTACCCTTATTTGAAATCTATGTTAACTTTGCTTTTTGTCATTATGGGTTAAATTTTAATGGCTTTCAGTATGATTGATTTCTTGTACAACATACTGATGAATGGGAAACTTGATATTTCTGGCAAGATAATTGACGATTGTACCTACAACCACAATAGTTGGTGGTAGCCAAGTATGTTTTTATAAAAACTTAAAACCAGGTTAAGTTGACAGAAAGGATTTGAGCCAACAGGGTCTGCTCTATACAATGTCCATTTTGTCAGTTTAAGCTGTATAACCTCTCCAGGGGAATCAGAAGGTCATGTTAAACATGAAATATTCTTTCCCTGTTTTAAATGGTTCATGTGCAGATTTTGTCATGGAATGATAAATAACAAGATTGAAAGATGTTGCGCAACTTCTAGGACCTATAATATTACCATGGATTGATTTCAAGGATAAACTGTTTACCATACTACTTTCTGAAACTCCATCAAAGTCTCTGCCAGGATAATGATCTGCCAGCATATGAGAAATCATGTAATTAAATGTAACCATGATTCAATTTAGGACTGTCTCCATTGCCAAATAACTTAAATGGGAGCTGAATCATCTAAAGTTTTAAAACCTGTTTGAATCCAAGAGAAAAATTAAGAGTTTGATCCTAGTGTGCAGGCATAGATTATTTCCACATGTATAAGTGCAATACAAGCCATGGCCCGCCAATTAATTTCAGCAGCATTGCCATGGGAGTTGTAAGAAATTATGGCTCTTATTAGACAGTTTAATTCCCCACAGCACTGAAACACAATTCAAAATATTGACCCTCTAATAGAGAAATCAATTCACAAAAAGCACTTGTTGCAAAGTTACCAATTACAAAGCATGCCTATTCAAACAGAAATCTACAAAGTTTGTTTGATGGAAATATTGCTGCAGCTGTGATTGAGGAATGATATAATCAACTTACACAGACATTTAATTATCTAAAATGGCAGGCCCCTTTCAGTCCCAGGAATGGAATCTTTAAAACAAATCTGCCCTAAGTGACTCATTGAGGTCAATAACTAGAATGTAGAAAATTCCCAAAGAGGAAAACCTGTTGCCCCAGTGGGTGGGTGAGTGCTCTTTAGATAAATTTTGTTCACATCATAGCTAATTTTTGAGTATGTTGATAAGGCCAATTGTCCAAGAACATCAGCTTGGCAAAAGTTTAAAGAATCCCTTTCTATTAGATGTTTGAAATAAAACTTGGGACATATGCAGGCTTTAAAGTATAAAGAGAAAACACTTTTGATAAAAGTTTGCTATTGCGTATTAAGTATACCTTCATACAACTTCATACATTATCAGTGAATCTTGATAACCCTATATAATCATATTTCGAAAAAATTAAGGAGGTGTGGGTTCAATCTCTGACCTACATTTAACTATCTCAGCTTATTCATAGAAGGTCAATCTCTATTGGTGTGTAATATTATCATGGACTTGGATAATCATTTTATGTTTGCTGATTGTATTATCAGGATACTAACTGTTAACACGGTCTTACAGTAACAGGTCATTGTAATATCAAGAAAGAATGTAAGGTTCGGCTTCTCTAGTCTTAAGCATCATCATATATATCACAGTGAAACACCGAACAATATTCCAACATCTTGGACATGTGGTAGTGTAAATACTAGACCATTGCATTATGTCTTCACCTGCCTCAGCTCAATGAACATAACTCTGTCCAATGGTTTAACCAAGTTCAAGGGAGATCACTCTTTCATTGCTTCCTACATCAAGCTTTGTCTCAATGAATATTATGTGATAATGCTAATTGTTGCCTCTGGAACATTTCTATTAACAAAGACCCATAAGGATAGTGTCACTTTGTAGTTTCACATCTACGTCTCTTGTTAGGAATCAGGAAATACTTAGAAAAATTGATTTTTTTGTCAGGTGCACAGAGTTATCCCCCCATCTGACACAGAAAGTAAAGTAAATAATACCAATCATATGTGCATAGACTAGTTTGTTAATTGGCAGCAATATCAATGCAGTAAAAAGTAGCTTCTTGTTTTCTTCAGTACCATGAAGACAACACAAAATTTTGCCAATTATGTAAACTAAGTTCAAACAGTTGTTTAAACAGTAGTTAGTATGCCTTCATTAATTTTGAACATCAGTTTTCCATGTAAAAAAACAAAACAAGTTCTGTAGCCATCCCTTAAAAGTAGAAATGGGACTTGTAACCAAATTGTAAACGAGAACAAGTTCATTAGGAATTTGTTTAATCCATCTGTTTTTTGAGCTGCAGGACTGACTAAATGTTCAGTTTCACAGGTGTTAAAGTTATCACTTGTGGAGATTAAGTGTACGGATATGACTTTAATAAACGCCATCTCCATAGGTATCTTGACATTTATTACAACTCAAGTTATTACATTCATACTTATCTTTATTTTATCTTTTTATCACCTGAAACCGTAGCAACATTTCATAAAAACTGGAATTACTAATTTATAAACACCTACAAATTATTCATCACTATCAATAACCTTAACCTTGACAGGGCCAAAAAATACCTTAACATCAGACGAAGAAAAATATCTTCAAACATATTCTACAGCCTCTGGGGTAAAAAGAGAAATCTGCATGACAACAAACCTATGCTGACATGAAGTATCTTTAAGCAAACAGAAAACCGCCCTTTTAAGATCTGTGATGAAGAAACAGGTTTGTTGAGAGTTTTTCTTACTCAGCTATACTGTAACTGTGATAACAGAAATGAGTGCATTGTAGTGTTACACACGTATATGGGATGCTCAGCTGAATTATTTTCTCATATTTTGAGATCAACAATCAGAGAGAATGAGATCAATAATAAGAGAGAAATCACAACATACTGCACAGAATAGCAAGCATGCTTATTTTAGTTTTCAGCTGTGCTAGCTTTGTCACAAAGACAAGTCTTGTCTACCATCTGTAAGAGGAAGTGTCTTATCGAATTATATTTTTCATACATATTTGCTATGGTGCTTCAGTTTTTAAAGATACTTCAGGTCCAACATGGTTGATGGATTAAACTCTCAATCCCTAATTTAGATGTAAAAAGCCTTGTCTTTTGCATGTAGGGGATACCTACCCTAATTTAGATGTAAGAAGCCTTGTCATTTGCATGTAGAAGATTGCTGCCCTTATTAAGATAAAAGAAGCCTTGTCATTTGCATATAGAGGATTGCTGTTCTTATTTAGATATTAGAAGCCTTGTCATTTGCATGTAGAGGATTGCTGACCTTATTAAGATGTAAGAAGCCTTGTCATTTGTATGTAGAGGATTGCTCCCCTTATTTAGATGTAGGAAGCCTTGATATTTGCATGTAGAGGATTGCTACCCTTATTTAGATGTAAAAAGCCTTGTCAGTTGCGTGTTGAGGATTGCTGCCCTGATTAAGAAGTCAGAAGCCTTGGCATTTGCATGCAGAGGATTGCTGCCCTTATTTAGATGTAAGAAGCCCTGTCATTTTTATGTAGAGGATTGCTGCCCTTATTTAGATGTAAGAAGCCTTGTCGTTTGCATATAGAGGATATCTGCACTAATTTAGATAAAAGAAGCCTTGTCATTTGCATGTTGAGGATTGCTGCCCTTATTTAGATGTAAGAAGCATGTATGGAAGCTTTAGTTTTACAATATGTTGTGATCATAGATAACAGAGAAGGTTTCTATGATGTGCTCAAACTCATGTAGATTTTCACATTCATTACAGAATTTCCTTATCCTATTCCAAGTCAGATACATTCTTGCTTTGTTACTGCTATATTAACCTTCAAACAGCTTTGCGTTATATTTTTAACCTCTTCAATGTTTATCTAACTCATCCTATCTAAAACTGATTATTAAGTTATCTTCCCCTGTTATCTAGCCAGCATGTAGCTCTTCCATCACATGCTGGAAGGAGATAAGAAACTTTAATACAGGAAGTCCATATTTCCATAGCTAAATTTGCCAAGGATTCTGGGTAATCTCAAAGCCTCATGTCCTGCAAAGTTGGTGTTATATGATATCTCCCTATACAGACTTGGATATTAATTAGTGTCAGAGATATAGATTTTCATCTATTGATAGTGGTCTCAAAGGTTTTTATTTATTGCCCCTTGATTTCCTGTTAAATTCATAGTTTCCAAAAATAGTTCATCTATCAGGAAAATCATCTTTCAGGTCATTAAAATGTTTTTATCTTAATATCAGGCTCTGTTTTTAATAATTTATAACTGCTTTATACCTATCCCCAGCTGCCTTTAGGGAAATAAACACATGTAATATGGGTGATAACTGTCAGTCTTATGATATAACCTTTGACAAATTTGATAATTAAATTTAAATCATAAATATCTAATACTACAAGCTAGAAAGACTATCAGCTGACTGGAGTAGTCTATTGTGGGCCACTACCACTCTCGTTCAATAATGAAACAAACCTCTTTTACAAGTAGCTAAATATACATGAACCTCCTTTAATTATAATTGGAACAGTGAGTTTTAATAAAATGACCATTGCCAATGAATTTACATCTAGTAATTTACCTGTCAATACAACAATAGATAAACTGTAATTCAATGACCTACTTTTGTAGTTGCTGAATGACAGTTTAATGATAATAACAGTCCTGGTTCATCACAGGGATGAATAAAGACAATTAGCATTGACTTTTATTAATATTATCTAAAACCAGATTAATTCAATCTAAAACATTGTGGAAAAGGCCCTCCTTCAGTCACCCAACAACTCAAGGACATGAGTTCTAACAAACAGAATAGTCTCCTCCCCCACTGTGTAGTGCCTTATGCAAGACTTTGTATTTCCTTATTTCAAATACACAGTATCTATCCCTTTATCCCAGGCTTATCATAGAAAAGCTCAACAACATAAATTCAGTACAAGATAGCATCAAGCATGCTCTGATATGCCGCAGAGGTTTTATGTTATCGCTCAAGACAGTACTATCATAGGATGGATCGAAATAAGTTTTTATGTATTTTGTAACAATTGAGACAAGCTGTCAATCTATTATCCTCTAAGACTCCAGGGAGTGACTGTTTTTGGCACGTTATATCATAAGTTACAGAAATGTTTGTTTGTAATCTCAGCTAGGAAGATTTTGAACTTTATACTGTTAATTCATACAGCTGATTTTTTGTGTGCTATTTTAGGACAAACAAAGATTTCATTTTAAAAACAGACAGATCCCATTCATACCAAACATGAGTCCTACATTAGCAAGTGAAGTTCTATATCTTGAATCGGATGCTTCTTTCTGTCCTGACAACTTGATCCTAGCAGCAACACCACTGACCTAGATATAAGATGTCTGTGTCTACATTGTTCCAGAAAAGTTTTTGTATTCAATCCCAGAGTGCATGACTTAGTTAAAATTCATTAAGAAATGAGTAAGGCTAGATATCATTGCCATTAAACCTGTATGACTATTTCATGAGACTGAGTCATCAGTATCAGCCCTATATATTACAAAATACTTAAGACAGTAGAGAATGTATGGAGAAATTGATACAGAGATGAATCAATAGTGAGTAACTTACCTGAATTACATTTAAACTGTCATTACATATCAATTTTTATGAAGCTATGTTCTAAAAAAGATTTAAAATTTAGAAAAAGTTTCTCTAGAGTTATTGAGACAGCCATAGATGGACTGGATGCCTAAAGACTGCACTGCACCTCTTCCAGACACATGGCTCTGGTGGCTGGTCTTGTAGGTCCAACTGGCATCACAGGGTCAAAATAAGTCTTTTAATTAGTATGGCTATTAAAAAACTTCATTTCATCATGCTAACTGCATACAACCAATACCCAAACCCTGTATTAATCCAGTCAAGTTCATTTATAGCCACACAATCACAAAAGAATTACTGTTGTAGTTAGTTATCATCTACCAAAATGCCGTCAGGTATTTATAACATTTCTTCTATCAGTTATACTCTTGGTTTCCCAACCATTACATCCCAAAATGCTTCATATAAAAGTCCCATAAAAAAGAAAATAGGGAGAAATAATAGATAAAAAATTGACTGGTTCCCAAATCTGTGACTTCTACAACAGTGAGTGTTGTGTATATTCCTTTATTGATAAATCCTGAAAACAGCTGTCTGTATTGATTCAGTAATTATTACATCACGTAAACACTATAGGAGACAAATATATGGGAGTTTGCACTATTTCCATGCCAAATCATTTTCCCCCAGATTGGAAAAAACTATCCAGATATAGAAAACAAGAAATTTCTCACCAACTGTAAGACCACAGACTTCATTCTTAACATTTCCCAATACAGAAGTAACTACTAGTGTCTGGTAGATCTAGTATTATTTCAAAAACCTTTTATTTTAGATAATACCACAAACATTTATTCTGAAAGTCTTCATTATCACAACTATTGTAGATTTCAAAGTGATATCACAAGCAGTGATATCCCATTGTAGCTCTTTATAGGTTTACGGCAAATATTACATACATTTTCTTTAACTGTTAGCACAAATATTGTACGTTTTAATCACCACATTGTAAATCATTTAGCTGACATGTTTTTGTAGTTTTTGTTTCATTTGTTTTATTGATGTTTAAAGAATCTGTTGCTGTTTTGGGCACTAGAAAAATATGGTCTACTTAGATCTTAACTGCAATTTATTCTCTTAAATATTTGTAGATCTATACGAAGCAGATGAGTACATTAAAACTGTTAATAACGAAGCCAGTGCTGTTTTTATATATCCTGCACCTAATTATTATGCTGCATAAAAAGCATGGAAAACAATAGTGTATCAAGTCCGATATCAGGACCAACTGGAGAGTTGTAAAAGGGAGATAAACCTGCAGATTACATCTGCAAAATATCAAACTCTAATATTTGAGTGATCTCATAGGGTTTAATATCCTCTAGAAACCTTTATAAAACTACCATCTGTCACCATGGGAAGGAAGTGTGCAGGAAAATTCAAACATGAGACGGAGGCAGCCATATTGTGAGTTAATGAGTGCAGAATGAAGTGTGCCCAAGCTTAATATCTCAGAGGCTTAATATCTCCTGCTTACTCCTCAACAGATATGGCTCTTTTACACAAATTACTGGGGAAATTGAGAAACAGAAATATATTAACCCGAATATTCCTCTTAAATATGGAATCAAATACAAAAGAACTGGTTTTAGACCAGCACTGAAAATCACTCCAGAAGCAAATGACAGCCAAGGTTCTAACGGGAAAACTAAACGATGTCATTCAAAACATAGTTTTTATAACGATATAGTAGAAGAGAACGGAACTTACGGTTGGCATAAATTGACTAAGTCCTTATCTGTGGTATTAGGGTTGAGCCCTCGTATATACAGGTTTGTTTTACTGAGTTGGTCGCCAGACTGGCTTCCTTGACTGGACTGTGACCCCGAAGTGTTTGGACTCGCGGCCGGCATGTTGCGGGGAGTATAGGTCTGCAAAGAGAAAAACAAGGCAAGGGTAAGTAATCAGTTACAAATAGAACATTTTCCTAGACAACAATTAGTAATACATCATGAAGGCAATACTAAATAGATCATAATACAATGTGTTTATCTGTTGTTACAACCACATTCTTCTCAATCTAGACAAGACAATACAGGAAGCTTATACATTTGGACAGCCTCAGATTTAACCATCCACATCACATAAGGAAATGAATCACCGATAGCAGTCATAGCATCCCTGTTGAATTAATTCAGTACACAATCAACATACAAGAGTATGAATATCGACAGAAAAGACAAATTGCTGTAAACAGTTTTCCATACCATCAGCATATCCCAAACAAGATTATCCATATCTCACCAAAACAAATATAAAAATGTTAATGCACAAAAAACTGCACTCAATTTTCCACTGAAACTACACTTAGCACAACCATAATACTTTGTTATACTGTCTCTCTGTAGCCTTGTTTTACACATAAACCATTTCAATGACAGTAGCCATTTTTTATATTTAAAACTTGTCTGGATGTTGACACGGCCAGCCCTGGGGGCACAAACAACACATAGACGATGGGACAGTCAGGAATGGTACACCCTCGTAATTGATGAGAGACTCACAAATAATACCCCAATATCATGTGACACACCAAAACACGTTAGCTAACGTTGAAACACATATTTACATATAAACTATACCTTGTATAAAAACACTCAACATATGCGCATATTTACTGGTTTCTATTTTAAAACGCAATTTCTTTTTTAGAACACAATGTTTGGAAAGGAGAAGAACAATACTCTTTTCATGTTATCTGTACACAATAGCTAGCTGACAGCACAAAACATATCAGGATATATACTGGGTTGTATATAAAGAAACTCTACATCTTTCATTTCTTTTATACATATTAATCTCTTCTATCTAGTCTTTCTGGTCCTATCCATTTTACATATTAAGGGATATTTTCCAAAGAAATTTCCATCAGCAAAGAAACTGACCTCATCCTATTTTAAGGCAACGAAAAGCAAGAAATAGATGTGAATTTTCATGTGACTAATTGACAAACAATTTGATATAGATCTACACTGTTATGGAAATCCCAAGATTCATGGTTCCAGCATTCCATGTACTTGGGCTCTGACAGGTGAGAATCTAGAATCCAGAATTTCCTTGCATAAGGGTAAAATATAAAATGTGCCCACTTTATCTGACAAGTCTACCCAGAAAAATTGACCTCTTAACAATAACATTTTATAGCTTTAACTTGAAGATCTCTCTTCTATCTTTGCATATTTTTTTCAGCTTGATAATGATTCTGCTTTTTCTCCAGTTCATCATGGTTAGCTCACCCATTCCAACCCAGTTTGATCTAGATCTACCCTGTATGTAAGCTCACCCATTCCTACCCAATTTGATCTAGATCTACCCTGTAGGTAAGCTGCTGACCCAGTTTGATCTAGATCTACCCTGTATGTGAGCTGCTGCTTTCTTGCTCAGATAACTCCTCCATAAGGAGCTTAGCCATCTGGTGTTTCCACAAAACCATTTATTTGCAGAAGGATTTATATGGAGTCTCACAGACAAACAATTTATACATAGGACATTGTGATTTGCCTGATTGCCTTTGTGTAACAGACATTTCCTGAAAGCCTTACAATATTGGCTGTGACAGTGTTTGGACAAACATGAAATCCAGTTTCACCACTTGTCTCTATCTTAAACGGCTTCCTTTTCTTATAAAAAAATAGTCAGAACGAAATCTCTTACATTACAAAAGCCATAATTATTCACTTCATGTAACAAGTTACTTATACATTTTTCTCTTTAAAGCTGAACCAGAAGACAGACGGCAAACACAAATCTTAAAAGCCATGTCAAAATTATGTTTGTGTATGACTTTAAAATAATTCTATTGATCCAATCCTAGTAATATCCTCTACAATGTGTTGTGCTTCTAATTATTGAGCTAGTAAAACATACTTAGTGTATCTGACACGAAATGATGTATAAAAAAAAATCAAAATTTTGCCATCCATTATCACATAGCATTTTACAATCACATGTGAATTTTTTCTTTCATTAGATCTTAGCATTGTTTAATAAAAATAGGAGAATATTGTGTCTGATATTTCCAACTTTCATTATATGTCAGCTTATCTATGACATGTGAAGCTTTAACAGAAAATATTTATAAGATAACCTTTCCAACATCCTCCATCACAAAACATGCCACATAATCTACAGGTATGATTATAAATACCTAATATCCTCATCTTTGCATATCAAAAAGAAAAAAAATCAACCACAAAATAATCCATTCGCTTTGTAATCCAGTTTGTGTGGCTTACTTTTATTAATCTTTATTTAATTTTTATTACTTCCCAAAATGCAGCATGACATAAAAAACATCACCTGCTTATGTATTTTCTTTAAATCACTTCCTATCAGATGAAGAAGGAAAAAACGATTTTCATGTAGGATTACGCAATATCTCACCTGGGTTAGTGATTATGTGAATGAAGTCTTCCACAAAGATCTAGTGAAATAATTCTCAATTAATTCCTCAGTTGTCAATCAATTTAACGGCATCAAATCTTTACTTCCAGTTAAATTAAATCGAAGAAAAAAAATCCAATGTGGCACTGATTCTTCCTATCTCTGCCAAATCCTAGTTAGAAAAAAAATATCCAAAAGGAATAAATCATTCACAAGATCGCGTCACCTATGAGCTATCACTTACACGCACACCAATGCTAGTATACGATAACATGTCAAAGCGAACATCTATATACCCCGTTATCTTGAGTCCTGAACCCTATACCCAAAGTAAATTTACTTTTCTGCTTTACTATAGAAATATTTGATTATATATGGCTGTCCCACCTTCGCTCTATCAACACTACAGACCTAATCTGTGCTGATTAAATTCAAACAACAGAGAGGGCTGGTCAACAAGTTATAACAAGGTAATATGACAAATGGTTTGAATTTAAATATCTAATCAAAGGTGAAAGCAAGTCTACAGGATTTCAGCAATTTACATTATCAAAATAGGATACAAAAAATTTCATTAAATAAAAAATAGTACTAAGTGTTTCTCTTTATTTCTGTTTCTATAGATTTCACTTAATGCTTCTTTTTTAAGTGAAATCTATAGAATAATATATATAATTTTTTTTTTTAAGTCGCACTTAATGGTAATCTAAATAATTATCTATCACCAGCTTTTAAACTTTCCTTTCATTTCATTGTTCATTTTCTGCATAAAACAGTTGTTTGGACATAATTGAGCATACCTTTCCTGCCAGACTAAAACCATTAGGTGTGTGTACCTTGTACATTTTGAACAGCCCTGATTCAATGACATTCTGATGATAGCACACCTCCAACCCTTTGACTGCATGTTTGCACAAGTATACCTTCAAGTTTTGTCATAAAGTACAACACTTGGAGGAAATTCAAACATAAATCACAGAAATTTACAGTCTCATAAACAGTCATCCCTTTGTAACATGTCCAAGTCTATTCACCAAAATAATTGACTCTGCTGCAAAATAACTGACTCTCCTGTATATCAGTATTGAACACAGACAGTTTTTTCTTACCTTTATCCTACACAAATTGTGCTTTGCACTATTCTAAGTTGGCAGCGAAAGAATATGACTGCTGTTGTATTTTCCCACAATTAAGTTTATTTAATAGAATTTCATTAGCGACTTTTTTAGTGGATAAGGCCTGTACAGAATTATAAAATTGGCATGCTAACAAAGTCATGATATTCTTCTATAACACAAATTGTGCCTGAATGATTTCAATTAAAAGTTTCTGTGACTGACTGATTAACTAATTGTTTCCTGAATGATTTAATGGCCTTTAAATGGGGGAACAAATTTTGAGGAATTTTAGTTGTGAAACCTGCTCCAGGGTGATTGTTTACTGTGCAGAACTAATTTCTTGTTTAAACCTTTCACTGTCATAGGCAACTCAGTGATATTTTTGCAAAACAGTTTGAATCCAGATGTAACACAGAGTAACTCTGCATCTCTTTAGGATCTAAACTGTTTGATATCCTAGTTCTGTTTTAGAACAGAAATTCAAGTTATATTCACTTATAACATTGAGACAGAAATAATATATATAATAAGAGTTACATAACATTTTGGTTTGTGTGATGTAAGAAATGTAACAAGACTGTGATAAAGCAAAGTTTGTTTGTTTGATTTACGTCACTTTCTGCCAGCTAGGGCTAATGGACGTGATAAAGCAAAGATAATAAATATCAACACTGCAATATAAAACAATATTTAAACCTCTTCACTGCCACCAGTATATGCACGCTATATGCCGGGGCTAATATGCACTTTGTATATTGTTGCTCAAATACAATTTGAATTTATTTCCATAGTAATAGTACTACATACACCAAACTTCACATGCTAATTCAGAACACCAGCCTGTGCCAATCTTTTTGAAATTGATATGACCAATCCTTACACACATATATATCTATATCTATCTATCTATGTATCTATGTATCTATGTATCTATCTATGATAGATATATATATATTATGCAGGGATATCAAATGCCAGAAGATTCATCAGGTCATAGGCATATAGGAATATATATGGATCATCGGGGCAAGGCAGTGAAGGGGTTCAATAATTTTTGTTTTTGTTTTTGTAAAGTTCATTTTTCATTTTTACAGCAAAGAAAGAAATGATTAAAAGTGAAAATTATGTAATATCGTTAACTTCAAAATAAATAAAAAATAAGTAAAATAAGAAGGAGAGTATATTATGTTAACCCAAGTGAGTATATCATATCAGGACACAATTAACACATTTATGTTTGAGGATGACATTAAGTGCTGGAGGACATATGCCATTGATCATTTTGGTGTTTGTATTAGGAGGGTCCCAACCTACTGGGTCAATGTGTTGATAAGATGATGGATGAGGGGAGAAGTATGCAGTTATCACTACAGTGGCACACATACACATGTCAAATACCATGTGACTATAACCTTACATCCATATACACTTCAACACTAAAGTTATATTAATTTCTTGAAGCTGAAGGATAGTTTGAAAAAGTATCACTTTGAATTGGTCTTTACATATATCGATTTAGGAATCTCGGTGCATGTGAATGATGTTTCTTTGTTTATGTCGAATTTAACATTGCTTTAACAGTATTTCAGTTATATCGCGACATCCAGCTCATTATAGGTGGAGGAAGACCCCAGAGGACCTCTGTACACTATTTCAGGCACAGAGTGCACCCAACCTACCAAAAGTCAGCTGGAAAGCTTCCCGACACTTGAAAAGTCCAAAGTGCCCAGACCTGGATTCAAACCCACAGCTGTAAAGGGCTGATAGATTGCAAGTCAACAACTATAACCACCCTGCCACGGAAGCCCCGCACATTTGAATGATGTATACACTATATACTGTGCTGGGACATACTTTATGAGAAATTTTACACTGAAAGGATTATTAAAAAGATCTGGAAGATTCCTTAAACATTGTTTTTAATTTTAAAATGTCAACAAGTAAGTGAAAAGTGAAGTAATATAATGAGAGGCTAACATATTTGAACACAATTGCCAAAGATCTCTGTTCCTTTATTGTGTCTCTAAATACTTTTATATTCTATATTTTGAAGCAAACAATGAGAAAATATGATCCAAGAAAACAGCACACATCAGGTAACATAGAAACAGTGGCTTGGTAATTTAAGGCTTTATTTTGTTACTATAAGCTATCAGGATTTCATTGTAGGTTCTACACTGTGAGAAAAACAATCTGAGAGAAACTGTAACCATAGTATCTGCAAGCCAATATGCTTTGTTTACATCACTATGACAACAAAATGTTCTTGATGCACCTAAAAATCTCTCTGCCAACAGCAAGTCTTCATGACAGCTTTGGTTCCACAGAGAAATGTTCATGTCCTATTTAAAAACAGCAGATTAACAGTATTTGACACAGGTAATATAAACTCCCATCCCCAGAAGCAAACATAAAATGAAGTATTTTGTGATTTGCAGACAGAATTTGAGACCACCTATTCATTGAACATTTAGCTGATCACATATTAACAGCTGTAGCCTCAAATCAATAGAATTAACAGAGCAAGTCTCAGTAAGCAAGCATGCTGTTACAAATGAATAGACATGATATAACCTGTTGCAAAATCTTCTGCAAAAATTAATGCCATTCCATGAAAATGAAATTAACTTATTAGTTTTAATTTTCACATTATAATCTTTTTTAAATATAATAGACCATGATATCACTCTTGATACACAGAATACTGGCATTTTCTGTTCAATTCTGAGAAACTTACAAAAAACCCATAAAATTTCCCATGTTGTCGAAAATTGGTCAAAGACCATAGTAATATCCTGTGCGACTTCAGTGACTTCATCATCAATACCCTATATCCAATCATCTCCACGGATTTTCTCCGAGGTAGATGGTATAAATAAATAATAGGAAGCCTGGTTAATTTGGTAAAAACCTATGGCCATCTGCTGTGACTATAGCTCTAAAATGTAAAAAAATCTTTATGTGGTTTGGTGTTGTGGCATGTCCTTTAAGACTATCTGCAAGTGTGCACGATTGAAATATATATAATCCTACATCAAACTTTAACAACCTTGCTCTATCAATCTGATTTATAAGGTTTGCACAGCCGGGGCCATGACCTTCACCCATTTCAAACTATAGTTCATGAAAAGTCATATCCAGTCAACTGGGTGAACAGTCTAGACTGGAACAAGAATGGCAAATGATAAAAGACCTGACAATTAACAGCTTGTTTGACCATTTCTATTTTTAATGTACCTATTAACGATTAATCTTACATGCATACACATTATGTCTATCTCTGAATGTAACACCACTATTCCATATCTCTAAGTGTACCACCACTGTTCCATATTTCTGAGTGTACCACCACTGTTCCATATCTCTGGGTGTACCACCACTGTTCCATATCTCTGGGTGTACCACCACTGTTCCATATCTCTGGGTGTACCATAATTTTTCCATATCTATGGGTGTACCAACACTGTTCCATATTTCTGGGTGTACCACCACTGTTCCATATTTCTAAGTGTACCACCACTGTTCCATATCTCTGGGTGTACCACCACTGTTCCATATCTCTGGGTGTACCACCACTGTTCCATATCTCTGGGTGTACCACCATTTTTCCATATCTATGGGTGTACCACCACTGTTCCATATCTCTGGGTGTACCACCACTGTTCCATATTTCTAAGTGTACCATCACTGTTCCATATCTCTGGGTGTACCACCACTGTTCCATATCTATGGGTGTACCACCATTGTTCCATATCTCTGGGTGTACCACCACTTTTCCATATCTATGGGTGTACCACCACTGTTCTATATCTCTGGGTGTACCACCATTTTTCCATATCTCTGGGTGTACCAACACTGTTCCATATCTCTGGGTGTACCACCACTGTTCCATATTTCTAAGTGTACCACCACTGTTCCATATCTCTGGGTGTACCACCACTGTTCCATATCTCTGGGTGTACCACCACTGTTCCATATCTCTGGGTGTACCACCACTTTTCCATATCTCTGGGTGTACC
>JAULCC010124378.1:0-10792 GCA_032358795.1 Nuttallia obscurata
GATGTTCAACCAATGTTTTCACTCAATGATTTTTAAACCAACGGTATGCGTCAGTTATTAATCTCCAAAGTATGTCTACATGATATTCAACCAAAGATTTTTCTAAATGACGTTTAAAGGTATGCATCCATAATGTTCAACCAAAGATGGCGCTTTACTGATTTTTGAAGCAAAGGTGTTCCTAGTTCAATGAAATCTAATAACAAGAGGGCATAATGACACTGCTCCTGGCGCTCACCTGAAAATGAGGGCCATATTTTTTATGAACAAGACGGCTTGAACATCTACGATATAGGGTCACCACATAATGTTTTCTATTTATCATTTCGAAATTGAAATATGAAGTTCACAGACCATGGTTTTAAAAGTTTTGCCTAATGCCTTTATTATTATACAAGTGCTGATATCTAAGCTCAAGCAGATAGTATTACAGTTGGAGACATTTTTGTTTTCCCTATACAAGTCTATGTAAAATAAGACACTTTGGGACATCGCCAAATCCGATCTCACGGTCGGGAATTGGACCACCTAGGTTAAGGGCTTGTATGTGATGAACCCAACACAATATCTCAACACTAGCATGAACGGTCTTAGAGAAGAAGACTATAACTATAAATCTATGTAAACTTGGTTGCCCCGGGGTCACCATTTGAACAAACTTGAATGAGAAACTGCTTAATTTTAATATTCAAACAAAATGTCTTAACTCTTTCATATATGGTATGGTTGCAGAAAAGATTTGTTTTAACCCTTAGCCTGCTAAAAATGTCGTCTGCTTAAACTGTCGCCTATCTGGTATTTTAAAATGTATCAGATTCGCCCAATATTTTTATAGAAACAATAGGCCGAGTGTCAAACAGCTTGGATACGGATTAGACGCCGAGTTACTCGACGTCCAATCTGAATCCAAGTTGTTTGCATATGTTATCACGGTCGTGCTTAGCAGGCAAAGGGTTAATGTTTCACTGTAAAAGTCTATGTAAACTAAGACGGGACCATATTTGAACACAGGATCATTATTTAAACAAAGTTGGCGAAGGACTAGTAGGGTAAAATAGTGGCAAACCATTTTTGCTCTGCCGTTCTTATTTTTGGAAAAAATTTCACTATTTTAATTATGTTTCTCCTGTTTTTTAACTGACCCATATAGTTTTCAAGAGCAATCTTTGTAAAGTGCCAACCAAGGATCACATTTGCTGTTTTTTTTTAAATCTGGTCACACGATTTAGACAAGAAAATTGTTAAGATTTCCTGTTGACGGACAAACGACGTATAAAAAATGGTCACATTAGTCCATCGTGAACATCTATCTCAGCTAAAATCAGAAAAAAGTGTTTGCACTTACGACTCGTGTGTCACACCAGTGCGAACTATGAGATAAAACGAAACACAACCATAATGAGTTTCCTTACAACTGACTTAACATTACCAGTTAGGTAATTCTGAGAGTTCTGTTCGGTTTTATTGCTCATTTTGTTGATTTTTCTATGGTAACCAAGTCTCAATGTGACATATTCCATTGATGTTTTGTAGGTGATTATGTAAACAAACGCATATGTACAGAACGAAATAATGGTAGTCAATTTGTAATGATTTTGACTTCTACACGTCTCTTTGTATGCCATCGTGATTGTATACATCAGTAAATTGGGGATAACATAAAGTTTTTTATCTTTTAATAAGCTCTCGGATGAAGTCGTGAATGAACTATATTAAAAATGTCAGAATGTTAAGCCTTCTTTTAAATTAACATGATAAGAGAAAGAAAGCGAGAGAGTGTAAGAGATGACAGAAAAAGGGAAACAAAGAGTGAGAAATAAAGTAAGACTAGCAAGAATTTTCCATAAATCAGAAATTGCACGAATTTCGTGAACACGACAATGAGAGAGTGAGAGAGAAAAAGAGATGGGTTAAAAAGAGGTGAAAGAGAAAAAAATTGAATGGAAAGGACAAAAGAGATTTAATGTTAATATGGTAATGCAAAGAGAGGTGGAGAGATAGAAAGACAGCGAGTAAGAGAAAAAGAGAGAAAAGAGAGAGGGACAGACAAATAGACAGATAAAATGACAAAAAAGTATATCATTTATTACTGAAGTGTAAACCATGTTCCTAAATTGTATTTTAATCATCATCATCATCACCATCACCATCATCATCATCATTATCGATATTTAGTAAGTATTGTTGTTTTTGTTATTTTGTGATGTATGTTCTGCTGCTGCAATGAACTTTTATCGATAAAAATATTAATTCGAATAACTAACGTCGCCTATCTATAAAAGATATTGAACGACAGGCTATTTCCTTTAAAGTAAGCTTGTAAGGCATCTATACTAGGATGTATTATACAAAAACACATACAATTTCTTCACATGCTAAGTTACTAACGATATAATTGCTGCTATATATTAAAGAAACTGATTCAACGCGTAGTAATACATCGCAGGAACTGGTTTGATTAAACGTTGCCATCTCTATCCTTATCCGTTTTAGGACGACGCGATTGCATACACTAAAAAAGTAGTTCCATTTGAAACATCCCAGAATAAATCTTATCTTGGTTTTATCATTGCAACATAGATCGAACGTGCGTACTAGCACTAGGGACGGGCACATTATGTAAACTTAAGCCTCCTACATTGACCCGTAAAGGTCAAAGGTCATCCTCGACAGCTCTTGTAAATGCATGACTCTATGTAAACATGGAAAACAATTGAGTAAGATGTTTGTTGCGTATTAAATTTTAAAAAAAATCCGTCTATTGTCTTTGGCCATTGATTAAAAACTTTCATTTGTTGAATATATTATACTCTACTGAAAATATGCTTGTGCCTAAAAAGAAATTCCGAACGTCAACTTTATAGTATCTTCTCAACTTGTACTACTTGGAAATCATTTCTCGTATACAAATCATATTAAATTAATGGAATATTATTACTGAAGTAACTATTAATAATTCCCGGGAAATTTCGTTTGTATTCAACCGAACAATTAACTGCCCACCTTTTATGACATGCAAAGTGGGTTTGAAATATAAATCAATACACATCATCTACAAGCTATGGATGCCACGTGATACTGACCATGACATGTATATTTCGGACAGAAGTAAAGTTGACATTTGCTTACTAATTAGTTCTAAGTAAACTGTAAATAAATATTTCGAACATCAATTCCGATTAAAGGCATGCGGACTACTTTTCACGGTAGAAAAACAATCCTTACGATAATTCCTAACTGATGAGCTACTGTCCCTTAACAAAACAGGTATTTATCAAAATTTCAATGCACAACACAAAGAAATTCTTGACTAAAATGGCATTTTCTAAACAAGAGGACCGTGATGTCCCTGTAGCGCTCAACTTCAGGTGGTAGCGATATTTGTTTTATACGGAGAGTAAAAATAACTCCTCTTCTTGGACAGGGCTAATTTAAACACCGGGGTTACCATTTGAACAAACTTAATAATGGAAATTTATCTGATATTAAAAACAAAATATCTTATCTCTATCATGTATGGTTTCAGAAGAGGAGTTTCACTATATTAGACAATGTAGAATTAAACCCACAAGGGTAGGGTCAAATTTGACCCTAGGGCCACCGTTTAAACAAACACAACGGCTATAAAACGACCTATGTATACTTTTATGTCAGAGTATCTACATTTTTTGTCGAATCTTTGAATTCTTTACTTTTATGTCAAAGGTTTTACATTTTTGTCTAATCTTTGAAAAATAGTAATATTGAGATATCATGACATTTAAAATGATACACTTCATGCATCTTTAATGTACAGGTCTGTGCGAAAAAAGATATACTATTCATTTAAGAAACACATTTTACAAACGACATGATAGGCTGATATCAGAAACTTCTTTCACATTAATTAATATCTGAATGATGAAATAATGAAACAAAATTGCGAAACATCTTCTTCAAAACAGTCTCCGATAAAATTAGTGATTTCAATGATATACTCCATAAAAGCGACAGAATATCCAAAGGGTTCTTTCCAAGTAAGTATGCGGCAAAAAAGTTAAGACCTGCCTAAATAGATACACTGATTACCAAGCCATACACTGATTACCAAGCCGTCTCGATAAAAATCAATATAAACACAATGAGAGGTCCAGTGACATTAGTCAGTAATAGACAATATCATAGACTCCAACTCACAACTAGACAAAAACCCTCAACGTCTGTGGGAAATATGTAAATACGAAATCAAAGAAGAATGTATAAAATATTCAAAAAGATACTTTTAATCAATTGGCAGCAATATCGATAATCCAGAACTAAAACAACACATGGTTATACACATATAAAGCTGTTGAAGCAAACATTAGAACAAGGAAGTAAATTGCAAACTTTTTTTAAGAATTGAAATATCGAGACAGAATGAAACGTATTAAATTCATTAAGAATCAACGATAAACATGTGAATAATATTGATGACATATTGCAGGAAGAGGTGAACTTTTATAAAATAGTATATCCATCCAATTCACTTAATACAAACGAAACAAAACTATATAGCAAGTACCGAAATTAATGTAAACCAAATTCCGACAAGGCAAACATTTGTGAGGGACATTTAACATTGCTTTCAAAACACAGCTGCATTCTAAACTTAATGTGAAAGAAAGGTGACCCAGAAAATATTAAAAATTTGAGACCAATCTCTGTTTTAAATATTGATTATGAGATTGCCGCTCGAATTCTTGGAAAATGTATCCAAACCGTTTTACTAAATATAGTATGACTTGATCAACAAGGCTATATAAAACAGATACTTAGGCTTTAAATTACGACAAATACAGGATATAATTGATTATGCCGATGAATTCCAAATTTATGAGGCAATGTTTTTTGTAGACTTTCCCAGAGTCTTTGACATGGTAGAGTGGAGATTTATGTTTAGTGTAATAAGATATTTTGGTTTTGAACATTCTCGTTATAGTAACATTAGTTCATGTATTTTTAACAATGGCTAGAAATCAAACACATTCTACCCATCAAGAGGTATTCGTCAGATTTGTCCGATCTTATCTCTATTTTCTATTTTTGTGGCTAAAATATTGTCTCTCAAAACTAAGTCATGCAGTAAATCAAACGGGATTAGCGTAAATATTCAAAATGATATGAAAAAACATCAAGTAAAACCAGTTAGCATATGACACCACTCTCTTAACTCGTAATGATGCTGAAGTTATACGCTCATTAACCCTTAGCCTGCTGAAAAAATGTCATCTGCGTAGATTTTAAAATTAATCAGAATCGCACAAAATTTGGAGAAACAATTGGCCGAGTGCCAAACAGCTTGGATTCGAGTTACACGGCGTCTAATCTGGATCCAAGTTGTTTGCAAATTCTATTGTGTTCGCCCTTAGCAGGCTAAAGGTTAAGCATTGTTGAAGAATTCGAATCATTTTCAGGTTTAAAGCTTAACAAGAATAAAACAATGGGACATTGGATTAGTCAATCGACAAATATTATTTAGGGAATAAATTGGAGTAATCAAATAAAAGATCTCGGTATATTTGGGAATGACAAAGTAAAATAAGAAAAAAATGAACTGGGAAACCAAACTTGGTGATATTGTAAGAAGTAATAAAATCTGGGAAAAGATAAATTTCTCATTTTTGGTCGTGTAACTGTTGTAAAAACTTTCTTACTCCCTAAATTTACTTATTTATTCCATTCTTTAGCTGTTCCTCAGAACATTATCAAACGATAAAAAGCAATCTTGTACAATTTTCCATGGAACGATAAACGTGAAAAAAATTAAATGAAATACTCTTATTGGCAAAGAAGAATATGGATGCATAAACATGATTGATGTTGAATCCTATATAAAAGCAGTTAAGTGTAAATGGGTAAAGTCTCTCCCGATGACGCAAACTGGCAAATCATTTCGAGTATTTTTCTTAACCAATACGGGCATAACTTCATATTATTTTATACGAATATTGATTCACCAAAATTTCTACCCTTGGTTAATTATACTTTACCTGTCTTTTATTACGACAAAATAAAGGCATAGACCGAACTAGTATCAAAAGCATACAAATCGCCGGATACCTTTTGCAAAATCCAACCACAACTTATATGTGGAAATAAACATATAAAAAATAAAGGTAAATGTTTAGGTTTTTTTTATCAGTTCAGGAATATTGTTTTTAGATGACACACTCTCGAAAAATGGACAACTTAAGTGATAAAATTGTTTTTCAAAAATTACATGACAAATCCAACTAGCTATCGGAAATAAGTATATTAAAAAAGCTTTACCATCACCATGTAAAATCCATTTAACTTCCATGGAATCTAAATCTTAAAAAGTAAAAACTCAACTAAAAATATTTACTGACACACTGTGCCACAAACGTTTAGATAATATGATAAACAAAGATTTTCACAACATTTTCAGTGAACATGTGTTTGAAAAACCGTACATGCAGGATTACTGGCAGCGTCAGTTCAACGATAACGAAACAATCAAATAGTTTTCATATTATACATCATTTAGACATATATAGAGGATATCTGATGAGGTTTCACTTTATATAAAATTTAAGTGACGAGTCCAGGATTCTTTATAAGCGAACCTCTGGCGGGCTTAATAAAGGTTCCAGGACGAGTCTAATAAAATTTTTTATCACATGACCCGGCTTGTATTCTATTCAATATACCCATGTCATATACTGTAATAGTGCACGTGTTACCTATCACAAACCGAATCACAAGAACTTCTAAGTACTACAGTACACTGAAATAAATTGGGACAACAATTTTCCATTGTTTGTTTGTCATGTGATAGAAAGAATCTTACACTCGTTTTTATTTAATATAAAAATTTCCTCGTATCGGAAACTGTTATTAAGCTCGCTCAATAAAGTTTCCTTATACTCGTTTAAGAAATTTTCATATTAAATAAAAACTCATGTATGATACTATATATATAAAGTGAAAACGAATCTGATAACCTTTTTATCACATGACAATAAAACAAGAGGTTAATAAGAAATTTCTTATTGATTTTGTTCTAGAAGATGAAATTCATTTTTTTACTCGAATGCTCTTTATACACTAATAATAACAATGTAAATATAGAAGTTTTATTGGAATCAACCAAATATATTAAAATTTACTGAAGTCTGAAAATGAAAATATTTTGAAAAAATAGCTATTTTTGTTTATAAAGTTTTTGAAATGCATAACAATTTTCAATATTTTTAATATCGATATATTTATTTTTCATGTTAATAAGTCCTTCTCTCAATATTTGAATCAAATTAAAGTGATCAAATATAGATTTTGAAGTGTGATCTAAGTTTATTTCCCATGGGAAAAACTCTCTGTTATCATATTTTTTACTTCGATTGCCGACTTAATGTCAAATGTAAGTTGTTGAGACATGTGAGTGACCATACATGTTGTTGAGACTTTGAGTTAACATAAAAGCTGCTGGACCTGTTAGAAACAATACATGCTGTTGAGACCTTTGAGTGACAATACATGCTGTTGAGACATGTGTGTCACCATAAATGCTGTTGAGACCTGTGAATGACCAGAAATGCTGCTGAATGTTGATAAAACCTGTGAGTGACAATACATGCTGTTGAGACTTTGTGTGACGATACATGCTGCTGAGACATGTTAGTGACGGCACGTGCTGCTAAGACTTGTGAGTGACCGAACATGCTTTTGAGACCTGTAAATGGCAAAACATGCTGTTGAGACCTGTGAGTGACCAGACATGCTGGTGATACCTCTGAGTGACATGCTGTTTGGCCGTGTTAGTGACCATACATGTTGTTGAAACTTGAAGTGACCATATATGCTGTTGAGACATGTTAGTGACGAAACATGCTGTTAAGATCTGTGAGTGACCATGCATACTGATAAGATCTGTTAGTGAGCATACGTGCTGTTGAGACCTGTTAATCGCAAAACATGCTGTTAAGACCTGTGAGTGCCCAGACATGCTGCTGATACCTCTGAGTGACCATACATGATGTTGGGCCGTGTTAGTGACCATAAATGTTGTTGAAATCTGTGAGTGACCATATATGTTGTTGAAACTTGAAGTGACCATATATGCTGTTGAGACATGTTAGTGACGAAACATGCTGTTAAGACCTGTGAGTGACCATGCATACTGATAAGACCTGTAAGTGAGCATACATGTTGTTGAGACCTGTTAATCGCAAAACATGCTGTTAAGACCTGTGAGTGACCAGACATGCTGCTGATACCTCTGAGTGACCATATATTATGTTGGGCCGTGTTAGTGACCATTCATGCTGTTGAAACCTGTGAGTGACCATATATGTTGTTGAAACTTGAAGTGACCATATATGCTGTTGAGACTTGTTAGTGACGAAACATTCTGTTAAAACCTGTGAGTGACCATGCATACTGATAAGACCTGTGAGTGACCATACATGCCGATGAGACTTTAAGTGACCATAAATAATACCTGTGATTGACCATACATGTTGTTGAGGCATCTGAATGAGAATACATGCTTTTGATAACTGTGAGTGAGCTGATACCTCCGAGTGACCATATATGCTGTTGAGAACTGTAAGTGACCATACATGCTGTAGAGAAATTAGAATGAACATACATGCTGTTGAGACCTGTGAGTGAAAGCACATGCTGTTAATCATTTGAGGGACCATACATATTGTTATGACCTGTGATTGACTATGCATGTAAGTGAGACTTGTGCGTGACCATACATGCTCCTCAGACCTGAGGGTGACCATGCATGTTGTTGAGACTTTTGAGTGGCCATACATGTTGTTGAGACCTTTGAATAACCATCGTGCTGTCGAGACCTCTGAGTGACTAGATATGCTTTTGACCATACATGCTGTTGAGACTTGTTAGAGACTGTACATAATGTTGAGACTTGTGAGTGACAAAACATGTTGTTCAGGCCTGTAAGTGACAAAACTAGCTGTTGAGACCTGTAAAGGACATTAAATTCTGTTAATACCTGTCAGTATACATACATATTGTTTAGACCTGTGAGTGACCATGCATGTTGTTGAGAATTTTGAGTGACCAGATATGTCGCGTGGAAATGTGAATGCCCATACAAGCTGCAACAATTTGTACTCTATACAGTAATTTAGAGCAACTAATATAAATTCCACACTCCAATGTTATAAATGATTTTCAGTTATGGACGGCTGTATTGTATGTTTGTTTGAATTTAAAAGTAACTTCTTAGTAACTCACTTTAAACCATAAGCGCTTTAGAGAAATATAGGTGACCATATATGTTGTTCAGACCTGTAGGTAACAAAACATGCTGTTGAGACCTGTGAGTGATCATACATGCTGTTGAGACTTGTGAGTGACCATACATGTTGTTGAGACCTGTGAGTGACCATACATCTTGTTGAGACCTCTGAGTGACCAGAAATGCTGATGTTACCTCTGAGTGACCATACAATATGTTGAGACCTCTTAGTGACCATACATGCTGAAGAGAAATGTGAGTGACAGTCCATAATGTTGAGACTTGTGAGAAACAAAACATGTTCTTCAGGTCTGTAAGTGACAAAACATGCTTTTGAGACGACCTGTAAAGGACCTTAAATGTTGTTGAGATCTGTTAGAATACATACATTTTGTTAAGCCTTTGATTGACATTGCATGTTGTTGAGACTTGTGAGTGAAAATGCAAGCTGTTACAATTTGTACTCTATTCAAAGTACTAATATAAATTCCACACTCCAGTGTTATAAAGGTTATTCAGTTATGAACGGTTATATTGTGTGTTTGTTTGAATAAAGAAAAAGAAATATGGTTCACTATTAATGCTGTTCAGACCTGTAAGTAACAAAACATGTTCTTGTGACCTGTGAGTGACCGTACATGCTGTTGAGACCTCTGAGTAAACATACATCCTGTTGAGACCTGGTGTGACGATACATGCTGTTGAGACCTGTGAGTGACCATACACGTTGTTGAGACCTCTGCGTGATCATACATGCTGTTGAGACCTCTGAGTGGCCATACATGCTGTTGAGATCTGTGAGTGACCATACATGCTGTTGAGACCTCTGAGTGACCATACATGCTGTTGAGATCTGTGAGTGATCATACATGCTGTTGAGATCTGTGAGTGATCATACATGCTGTTGAGACCTCTGAGTGACCATACATGCTGTTGAGATCTGTGAGTGACCATACATGCTGTTGAGATCTGTGAGTGATCATACATGCTGTTGAGACCTCTGAGTGACCATACATGCTGTTGAGATCTGTGAGTGACCATACATATTGTTTGGACATGTGAGTGACCAGGCATTTTGCTGAGACCTCTGAGTGACCATACATGTTGTTGAGACCTCTGAGTGACCATTCATGCTGTTGAAACTTGATGTGACGATACATGCTGTTAAGACTTGTGAGTGACTGAACATGCTTTTGAAACCTGTAAATGGCAAAACATGCTGTTGAGACCTGTGAGTGACCAGACATACTGCTGATACCTCTGAGTGACCATACATGCTGTTAGGCCGTGTTAGTGACCAAACATGTTGTTGAAACCTGTGAGTGACCATATATGTTGTTATAACTTTAACAGACTGTACATGCTCTTGAGACCTGTGAGTGAACATACATGTTGTTTAGACCAGTAAGTGACCATACATGTTGTTGAGACCAGTGAGTGACCATACATGCTGCTGAGACCTGTGAGTGACCATACATGCTGCTGAGACCTGTGAGTGAACATACATGTTGTTGAGACCTGTGAGTGAACATACAT
>JAULCC010124600.1:0-13830 GCA_032358795.1 Nuttallia obscurata
GTTTGTTTCACCCAAGGCTTTTATTGGTGCGTTTAATTTTCGCCACTTGACAAAGGTGGCCAAATAGGCCAATTATACACCAAGGCCAAAATAACCCAATTTACGGTATAAAGAACACCAAAACCTTGACGTTTTTTATGTGTCCTAAATAAAACATTTTGGTGTAGTTACTGACTTGTTTTATGCTACATTAAATTGAATACATATTTATGGTTTGATTAAAGATAAAGACGAATGCCAAGAAGATCCCAACAAATGTGAACATATATGTACAAACATAATTGGAAGCTATGTCTGTAGTTGTATGGAAGGGTACACAGTTAACCAAACAGATTTTACACAGTGTATGGGTGAGTGGTAATCTATTACGGAGTATATACATTACAATAGTCGTGTTACAAACGATGAATGTTTTATGGCTAGCATACTCCGAAACACATATCTGTTTTTGCATAAAAATAAATTAGTATTTCAAATACATTTTGCAGTTCAAGAATTAACCAGAATGCAAACAAGTAGTTTTTTTCTTTTTGTTTATAAAAGATAAAAAATGAATGTCAGGATGATTCGAACCGTTGTGAACAGAACTGCAACAACACTGAAGGTATGACTTGAATTATTAAAATTGGAAACTATGTCTGCAGTTGTATGGAAGGGCACACAGTTAACCAAACAGATATTACACAGTGTATGGGTGAGTGGTAATCTATTCCTTTAGTTTTGTAGTTTGTTTGTTTATTTTATTAACGTCACTGTCTGTCAGCTAGGGATAATGGACGTCCGAGAGAGAGGGAAGCGGATACACAGAACTCGTATGCTAACCCTAATCCTAAGCTTCAAGGAGGGAAGCTATTACTATCATTTTTAAGTCTTTGGTATGACCCGGCCGAAGATCGAACCCGCGGCCTCCCTAACCGGAAGCTGCTTTTTTTGTGTAAATGCTGCTCTTTGCAAAGACTTCAAACCAAAATTTAAGTGTGTTTCTTAGCAGCCTTAATTGGTTTGTAGCTTAGAGTGTCTGTTTATGACCATGGAAGCTTTGCTGTATATTTACCGTCGCTAAACGGAATACGTTGATTATTTACGTTTTCAGTTTGCGAAATATCTCTAATATCCATACTGTGTGTAGTTGTTTCTTGTGCTGTATGTTGCGACGGATTGGAAAGACTCTACCCGGCCTTTGATTTCAGGCAGTTTGCTATATACCACGAACTACACTAATATCCAATAATGGTCCACTCTAAACGAAATTGAAAAAAGGGTCATCATCAGTCGCGGGACGGGCAAGGTTGCGACCTTCTAAGTACTTAAGCGTAGTTACTTTTCTTAAATCGTTTTATAACGGCGCCATAATGGTTCGTAGAATGCATACATCACCTGATTTTTTGTAGAAGGTATGCAAACTTTCACAGCAAACCTTTTGTATTTTATCAGTATTGAGATTTATTGGAGAAATTGAATTATTTTCTCGCTCACTACGTTCGTTCGAAAATAAATATTCGCAAGGAAAAAAGAAACATATTTTCTTAAAACTTAATGGTACAACAAAAACAAATCACAATATTCACAGGATGAGTCGTTACTTTATTGGATGAGTCATTACCTTATCGGTAGCTCATAAACATTTACATAAATCCAACAACATTATACAAAAAAGTAATATGACATTTGTAACAATCATAACTGAAACTATCCAAGCCAATTTAACATCTGAATGCTCTTTATAGAAGATTCCTTATTTAGAACATGCTCATCGAGTAGCGCTGCGAGCGGGCTACCAAACCTTTCTCCAACTTAGGAGGGGGAGGTATGATTTTTCCTGAGGCTAAAGACAAGCTTAGAGTGTTGACTCACTCCCTCGATAATAAAAACCAACCCATGATCCACTACTTTCTTCTCAGTATGATAATAAATTGCCGATAAATTGGATCAATTTACATTAATAGATCTACTTATCAAAAATAAGAAAAAAACTGCTAAAATATAGCGAACAATATTTGCCACGTCTTTACACTCCTAGTAACTATTGTCGAATGATCACACATGGTAAATATCCAATGACATAGATGGGGAAAGCACTTAAAGAAATGAAATTATTTTTCTCCCTCTCTACGTTCGTCCGAAAATGAATATTTTCTTAAATCCTCGCAAGGAGAAAAGATACATATTTTCTAAAAACTTAATGGAAAAACAAATCACAGTATTCATAGGATGAGTTTTTAATATTATCGAGACAAAGAAGTTAGCTTTTTATTGGTATTCTTGGATCTAGCTGATTTAGCAATGTCCAATGGTTTCATCTACCCCAAACTCACAAACTCCCCTGTGAAACTCTCAAATGTATTCAACTCCTAGCATTTCATGAATGAGCCGATGAAAATCAGTATTGTGTTGAAACAAAAAACTCTTTTTTTAGTCATTTTAAAACAAAAACAGTCATCGCTTCAATCTGAAAAACTTGATATTCTTAAGCAAAAGCAGTCATCACTTATCTCTGAAACTTAGAATATTCAAGCAATAACAGTCATCACTTATTTTTGAAACTTTGGGAAACTCAAGCAGAGACAGTCATCGCTTCTCCCTGAAACATGTTTAATCTCAAGCGAAAACATTCATCGCTTTTCTCTGAAACTTAGATATTCTCAAAGGAAAACAACCATCGCTTCAAATTAAAACTTAATTTATCTCTAGCGAAAACAGTAATCTCTTTTCCTGAAAATTATATACTCGCAAGCGAAAACAGTCATCGCTTCTGTCAGAAATTTAGTTTATCTCAAGCGAAAACAGTCATCACTTCTATCTGAAACTTAGATACTCTCAAGCAAATACAGTCATCACTTCTATGTGAAACTTAGATACTCTCATGTGAAAACAGTCATCGCTTCTCTCTGAAACTTAGATATTTTCAAGCAAAAATGATCATTGCCGTCATCACCAAAACTAATAACTTGCACTCACAAAGTGAAAACAGTCATCGCATCTTTCTTGAAGTTGATATTATCTCGAGCAAAAGCAGTCATAACACATCTTGAATACGTTTCAACCTAATATATACAAAATAATTATTTACTTTTAACATCCAGATTACTTTAAACACACAGATAAAATATTCTTTATAGAAAAAAGTTCTTCTAGTGATTTTTATGATTGTTTCATTTAAAACCCGAACTTTGTCGACCTAAATAATCATATCTTATCCTCATAGAGCTTTACATTAAATACACAAAGGTGCACATTATTATAATTAGATGGAAAACTTGCCTTGCTTAGTTATCAAAACTCGAAAGCAGTATTCCGTTTAATCGGAAAACTTGCACTATATCGAGTGGAAAAACCTGTATTCACTTATCTCAATGAAATAAACATTTATTCTTTGTTTCTCTAATTTCACTTTGAAAACTTAAATATTCTCAAGCGAAAACAGTTATCGATTATCTCAAATGAATCTTACTCCTCAATGAAGTAAAACTCTATTCTACCCAATGTAAAACATTATTGTAGTGAAGCAAAATCGATCTCTTTTTTGAGGAATATCCTGAAGCGAGAACAATGATCACTTATCTCGAATACGTATCAACACATTCTTACAAATTAATTCTATGTTTAAACAATCCAGATAAAATTATTAAAAAAAGAAAACAATCAATCTATTTTTTTTTGGAAATAAAGGCCCCCAGCACAAAATACAACATAAAATATAATACATAAAATTAACAGAGTTGTGTATGCAATTACATATTGTTTATATATAGTGTTGCAGAATAAATGTTGTTCGTTTTCTTTGCCTTTTATTTTTAGAATCTCAGCAATGAAAATGGCTATTTTTTTTAAAGTTGTAGTATTTTCAGTTTTCATTAGTGCATAAAAGACTTCAATATTAGGTTCTCCCCTAAACCATGAATATAGAAATACAGTGGAAAAATACATGAAATTCATCTTCGATATACATGTTGTTACTATTATTAAAACAATAAATAATAATCTACTTTGCCTTTCAATATTAACATTACGTCTTTATTCGACCACGCGAATCAAGATCATGTCACAGAACCAAGCGATAATAGTTTTCTCTTCATGCACTTAATGCAGAAAATGTTTTTCTCGTAATTGTTTTAATTGTTCTACTAAAAAACACTAACTTTGTAGATCTAAATAATCACAAGAACAATCATTGTTTATTTCGAATATAGTTTATACAACATTTTCGAATTAATTGCTTTCAACATCCAGATAAAAGTACAAAAATCGAAAACCAGTCACTGTCTTTCTATTTACTTGCGTTACCTCCGACTAACATATGGAACCCTGTTCTTCCCGAATGTAAAACCAACTCGCCAGAAGCTTTCTAAAACCACGTGACTTTCTCGCCAGAAAAAAACAATAACCAAGCTATTTTACACTGAAACCAAAAGGCGGTGCTATAACCTTAATACAGCTACTACAAGAGGAGTTAAACACATGTTCGTCAATATATGCACGGTATATTAAATAAAACAATTTGCTGACAGGGATCAGCAATATATGCACGGCATATTAAATAAAACAATTTGCTGACACGGATCATTCAACGTTTCCTCTTGAGGCGTCCAACCTGAGAACTAAACATTGCTTACAAACGGGCTGTTAGCAAACAAACTGCTCTAGTCGGACCCCTCAACGAAGAAATGACGAGACTTTCGTTAAACCCATTATCAAGTTAATTTGCAATTGCTTTACTTGCAAGATTAGATTGCTTTAAAGACGAAGCATTTTTCTCATAAATTGAAAATGTTCAGATATAGATATCGGAGCTTGTATCCATCAGTAATAACAGAATCTAAAAAGCAGTCATCATTCAAAACATTTCGCCCAAAACTCTACATTCTTTTTCCACACTGCCATTTTCGTGTACACAAAACATATGTAATATCTGAAAACTCATGATGTTTAAACAAATGTTCAATTTCATACTCAATTTAATCAATTGCTGCTCGTAAGACGCTTTCCTCTTCCTTCCAATATTGTTCAAACCTTCGTTATCCGGTTTGATCATTTTTTCAAACATTTGAACAATTAATGCCTCGTCTGTACACTCCTGGTAACGACTGCCGAATGTCCACACATGGTAAATAGCCCATGTTACCAATATTCACACAAAACCTGTGCAACCGCAATCCCATGACATACATGGGGTGAGTACTTTAAGAAATTAAATTATTTATTTCAGGAAACATGAGTCTGTAAGTTGGTGAAATCTACAATTTAGTAGTAATTTATATTATTATGAAAACTTTAATTTCAGTGTAGTTAAAATTGAATTTTGATGTTTTAAGAACACCAAAATCTTGACGTTTTGTGTTCTAAATAAAACATCTTGGTGTAGTTATTGGAGGCTACTTGTATTGTACACAGTATTGAATAGATATTTTATGCTTATATTAAAGATAAAAACGAATGCCAAGAAGATCCCATCAAATGTGAACATATATGTACAAACACAATTGGAAGCTATGTCTGTAGTTGTATGGATGGGTACACAGTTGACCAAACAAATATTGCACAGTGTTTGGGTGAGTGGTAATCTATTGATATTATATTTATATTTGTTGTAAATGAAGCTTTTTTTATAAAGAATTCAATCCATAACTGCAGTGCGTTTATTAGCGATTTTGTAGTTTGTTTGTAGAGTAGGATGTCTGTCTATGACCATGGAAGCTTTGATGTAAATTTACTTTCGCTAAACGCAATACTGAATTTATTTTACTTCGCCACTTCATCGGCATATCGGTCTTCATCTTGTTTGATTTCTTACGTTTCCAGCTTCCGAATTATCTTTAATATCTACGGAGTATCATTATGACGCGATGATGTCTGACATGTTGTGTAAAGTGGTTTTATGTTTTTTACCTGGCTAAGGATTTGAAAGAAGATACTCGATCTTTTTTGACGGCTGTTGGCCAATACCACCGACTACACTACTTTCCAGTATTGGTCCGATCATATAATTTGCGAAATTAAAACAAAAAAGTCATCGTCAGTCGCGGGGTAGGCAAGTTTGAAACCGTTTAAGTACTTAAGCATAGCTACTTAGCAGCTATGTCTGTAGTTGTATAGAAGGGTACATAGTTGACCGAACAAATATTTCGCAGTGTTCGGGTGAGTGGTAATCTATGACTCTTTCTAAAACTTTGAACCATAATTTCAGCGTGTTTCTTAGCCACGTTGTAGTTCGTTTGTAGCGTTGGGCGTCTGTCTGTGATCATGGAAGCTTTGCTGTGTATTGACCGTCGTTGAACACAATACTGGTTTCATTATACTTTGCCATTACACCGGCATTATCGTCATCTTCCTGTTTGATTTTTTACGTTTCCGGCTTGCAAAAAATCTCTTATATCCACGGGGATGGATGCAGACGTAAGGCCGTCTGACATGTTGTAAGTAGTGGTTTCCTGTGGGTTGCTTGGCAACGGATTGGAAAGAAATACCCGATCTTAGATTTCACGGCTATTGGAAATATACAATGGACTTCAATACTCTCCTAAAATGGTCCGATCTTATAAGTAGTGAAATTAAACAACTGTCAACATCATTCGGGACGGGCGAGGTTGAAACCTTCTAGTACTTCATCATAGTAACTTCCCTTTAACCATTACGTAACGGCGCTATAATGGTTAGTACAATGAATACAACACCCTATTTCTGGTTTGACTTAAAACGTATAAACTTTCACGGCAATCTGTCTAATTAATACTGAGATTTATTTGAGTAATTGAATTACTTCATAAAACAAGACAGTGTAATATGGTGATATGTAAAATTTAGTACGTAATTTATATTAACAATTTTTAATTTCTGTGTACTAAAATTTTGATATAAAAAACACAAAAATCTT
The DNA here is from genome assembly GCA_032358795.1 of Nuttallia obscurata. NCBI lineage: Eukaryota > Metazoa > Mollusca > Bivalvia > Cardiida > Psammobiidae > Nuttallia > Nuttallia obscurata. The sequence goes on from JAULCC010124600.1 coordinate 6,872, forward strand.
GACGTTTACAATTGTTACCTAGATAAATCATTTCGGTGTAGTTATTGACTTGTATTGTTAAAATGGAATATATGTATGTGTGCTTTTATTACAGATATAGATGAATGCCAAGAATATTCCAACACATGTGAACATATATGTACAAACACACTTGGAAGCTATATCTGTAGTTGTAAAGAAGGGTACACAGTTAACCAAACTGATATTACACAGTGTTTGGGTGAGTGGTAATCTATTTCTATATTTTTGTAGTAAATGTGGCTCTTCAAACCATAATTTCAGTGCGTTTTTAGCAACGTTGTAGTTGGTTTGTAGCGAAGGGTGTCTGTCAATAAATATGGAAGCTTTGCTGTGTATTGACCGTCCGTAAATGCAATACTTGTTTCATTATACTACGACATTTGACTTGCTTTATCGTCATCTTCCTGTTATATTCATAACGTTTCTGGCTTTCATAATGTCGTTTATATGCACGGAGTTGGATGCAAACATAATGACGTCTAACATGTTATATGTTCTGGTTTCTTGTGAATTTAATGGCAACGGATTGAAAAGAAGATGACCGACCTTTGATTTAACAGCTGTTGGCCATATAACTCGGTCTACACTTCTTTCCAGTTATGGTCCTATCTTTTAAGTAGTGAAATTTAAAACAAAAAATCATAAACAGTGGCGGGTCGGGCAAGGTTGAGACCTTCTTAGTACTTAAGAGTAGTTACTTTCCTTTAACTGTTACGTAACGACCTTATAATGCTCGGTACAATGAATACATGACCCTACTTCTGATTTTGCTTTGTACGTATTCAAACTTTCACAAAAGTCTTTTCGTGTCTTATCAGTATTTATATTTATATATGAGGAATTGAATTGTTTCTTAGAACAAGAGAGTATAATTTGGTGATGTCTAAAAGTAACTCCGTAATTGATATTAAGAAAACTTTAATTTCATTGTATTTTGATTGAATATTGATGTCTAAAGAACACCAAATTATTTACGTTTTTTAAACTTGATCTTAACTGTTTGTTTTAGTTTCTGCATGATAGTTTGTTGTTTGGTTACGTATAAGATATTCAATTTTTCTGATGTTTTTTAAGATGAGGACGAATGTAAACAAGTTCCGAACATATGTGAACATAACTGTACCAACACTGTTGGAAGCTATATCTGTAGCTGTAGAGACGGGTATACTATTGACCCAACTAATGGATCACTGTGTTATGGTATGAATGTTTTAATGATATCATATATATTAACTAGATTGTAAACAAGTAGTTTGCTTTCTTTTTGTTTATAAAAGATGATAATATGAATGTCAAAATGCTTCAAACCCTTGTAACAGAACTGCCAAAACACTGAAGGTATGACTTGTATTATTAAATTTAAACATATGTATGTGTGCTTTTATTAAATAGATGAATGCCTAGAATATCCCAACTAATGTGAACATATATGTGCAAACACATTAGAAGACTTAATTTCATTGTATTTTGGTTGAATTTTGATGACTCAAGATCACCAAATTATCTACGTTTTTTTAATTTTGATCTTAACTGTTTGTTCTAGTTTCTGCATGATAGTTTGTTGTTTGGTTACGTATTACATATTCAATTTTTCTGATGTTATTTAAGATGAGGACGAATGTCAACAAGTTCCGAACATATGTGAACATAACTGTACCAACACCGTTGGAAGCTATATCTGTAGCTGTAGAGACGGGTATACTATTGACCCTTCTAATGGATCACTTTGTAATGGTATGAATGTTTTAATGATATCATATATATGTTCTTGACTAAATATATATATATATATTTATCTCTCTCTCTCTGTCTATTACGAATCTAATTGTAATGGTATGATTGTTGAAAGGTTATATTCACTGAATTTATCTTCTTGCGGTGAAATGCTTACAAAATTATATCATTGACCGTTAATTCATACATTAAATTTTAATTGTAATCACTGTCAAGTGTTAAGAGCAAAGGCGACATCTTCTACTTTGTAGTTTTTGTTTTCATTTCTATACTTGAACTTCTCTACATGAAAATATGTTCTTGTAAAATATATGCTGATTATTCATTAAAATTAAATCTGTTTTCAACTGCATTGGTTTAAAAATCAAAACATGAACACAGTGTTTATTATAGAAATTATTTATATGGAAAAAACGCGTTGTATTATTATATTAAATAAAAATGCAATTCAAATATTGCATGTATGTATTAAAACTAACTCAAATGATCTGTTTTTGCAATTTTAGACATCAACGAGTGTGTAGATAATATTGACGTTTGTCAACAGACATGCGGCAATACAGATGGAAGCTATTTCTGTAATTGTACGGAAGGGTACACAGTTGACCAAACAAATATTACACAGTGTTTAGGTGAGTTGTGGTTCATTGTTTAATTAGCTCACCTAATCAACAAGTGATCAGAGGTGAATTATTATGGGCGCCTAGTGTCAGTCGTTTGTCTCTTTATCTGTCTGTCCACACTTAACTTCTGTACACAATAGAGGACTCATTTTCCATGGATATTTATTGAACTTAGTACATGTAATAGGGATAACCTTGATTAAATCTAGGTCGCTTTCGAAAGTTGGTCATCTGGGAGTAAAACTTGGTCTCCAGGTCAAAATCCTTATGTTCACAAAAGAGACCGCAGTTTTTCATTGGATCTTAATGATACGGGGCCTCCGTGGCCAAATGGTTATAGTCGTTGACTTCAATCTCTCAGCCTCTCACAGCTGTGGGTTCGAATCCCGGTCTGGGCACATCGGTTTTTTTAAGTGAACAAGCCTTCCAGCCGGCTTGCGGTAGGTCGGAGGTTCTACCCGGGTGCACTCTTGGCCTGAAATAGTGTACAGAGGTCCCGCGGGGTCTTCCTCCACCTTTAATGAGCTGGGCGTCGTGAAATGACTGAAATACTGTTAAAGCGACGTTAAATTCCAAAAAAACAAATAAATAAATCTTTATGATACCTGTTTAGAATATCTGCTTTGATAAAAATCAAGGTCGAGTTTAAAAGTGAATAATCTGGGATTAAAAACTAGGTCACCAGGTCAAATCATGAACTAAATTGTGTTCACAAATAAGACTGCACTTTTATTTGATTTTAATGAGTCAGCATGATTGACTTGATAAAATTTAAATTTAGTAAAAATGAGTTATTTGTGATTAAAAACTAGGTCACAAGGTCTAATCATGGAAAAACACTTTTGTACAAAATAAAGGCCTCATTTTAATTTGATCTTTATGGGAAACTTAGTCATAAGGACATCCCAAATGAATTTTGGTCGAGGTATTATGTGGGTAATCTGGGATTAAAAACTAGGTCACCAAATCAAATTATAGAAACAATAAAATAGAATAGCAAAAAATTGAGTGCAGACAAGAAAACAAAGAACTGAATAAATTTACGATTGTGAAAACATCATGTAGGATATCCATCCTTTCATTGTTAGACACAACGAGCGCATTCATCATGTAAATTCTTGAAATAAAATTCGTTAGACAACCAATTTTTTGCTGACCATACGTGGATATGAGAATAAATATACATACATGTAAATGCACTTTAATATATAGTAGGTTGCTACAGTATGTTAGGGCAAAAAAACATGTAAAATGTTATACCTAATGAAGAATTATTGAATATTATCTAGGCAAAAACATGTATATATTAAGTGGCCGTTATAAAGAAGTTAAAGAAGTTTTACTGCATTTGTTATTGAACTGTAAACATTCTGTCTCTAAAGTGGCACATATAATCAAACTGCTATAGTGAAAATCAAGTATCAAGTTGCAGAAGATCTGATAGAAATCAATAAACTACATAATTCGGCTTTTCACTACTAATGTCGCACAATGACACCATTGTAAACAGTGTTGTGACAGATCAGCCGCTGTCTAATCGGACACTGTTAATTGCAGCTTTAAGCACCACGTCATAGGCCATTCAGTTACACCGTTGTTTAGTGGAGCTTTAATCCGCAACAGATTTGAGACATGATCTTTAAAATCTAACGAGTTTGATAATATTGAAACAATTTTGTTTCTAAATATATTTAAATATCTAACATTATGAGGATTAAAAGCGTAAAAGGTATCCACGCCAACCCAATCGATTAAATTTGAAGTGTCGTTAAACCGCCACTAAATAATCAAACACACTGATACTTTTGCGAAGAAACAACTCCCAGATTCGTCTTTAACGGGAAATAGACTGGCGTTGTGGGACATATAAATCAACGCGTGTAACCAGTGATATGATCGGTGAGGAAACCCTTATCCTATGTACCTTCATATATAACTTAATTATCTGCAAATATTTGGAAGGTTATATAATCAACATTTTTAATGATGGTTTATAGTTTTTATGGCCTTTTTTGTTCACTAGTTTTTTACACGGCTGTAAGGACTTAATCCACTGGTTTACTTAAATACAAGGACGAGTACATAAGCGAATAACTACAATAGGATATTTGCGTTTTGGTTTATAATTTCAAACGGTTTGCCATATTAAAACCGCTTAAAGTATTTATTCCTGGCAACCTTATTTTTTATTATAATAATGTGTTTTCCTGTTAGGGGTTCGATAATATTATAATAGCATGTACGCAATACTACAGTAGCAATTGACATGTGAATAATATTTAACAGTATTATGGAATAGTGATACTTATACTCAGTTATGTATAACAAGTGCTCACTGAGCAACAAACCTTCAATTCATTGTTGGTCTCTCGACAACCATGTTTGAAAGTAAATAATAAAGGAGTTCACCAAAAAACCTTATACTTTCTTGTTTTTATTCCAGATATAAATGAATGTGAGAGTGGAGTATGTAGCCAAGGTTGCAGTAATACGCCAGGAAGTTTTACCTGTTTTTGCAACTCAGCTTATAAAAAGGATCCCGCAAACGAAACACTTTGTATAGGTAAAATAGCCTTATATCAGAAAAAACACACGATATAACTAATGAACAACAATACGGGTTTTAAGGATCCCATTGTTTGCCATGATTTGCAGGAAAACATAAAGTTTGCTAATTAATCGTAAGTTCAATAAGAATGACAAATTTGTGTCGATTCAGTAGCATAATTAGAGTCTGATCAAAACATAAGAATCAAATTAAAAAAAACACAATTGTTATAAAATAGGTTTCAGTTTTAAAATGGTTTCTTAAACCTATAATATTGTCTTTCCAACAACAAGTATATTTTATTAAAATATCATAACTTCAATTCACTAAGGTTCAGGTTATTTTCTGAAATTTCAACAAAACAATATCTATGCTATATAAATAACCAAAATTATCACTAGCAGTAATCTTAATCTACTCTTATTTCTTTATTTGTCAAACAGCAATACAATTCAGTATGGACATCATATATGATATTCCCTTTGTGCCTCAACTAACTGACAGTCAGAGTCCTGAATTTATGCAGATGGCTTCACAAGTAATGTCGCAGGTAAAGATTAACAACACTATATTAAAACAGTCAGCATCTTTTCATTTTTTCCCTACTGAAGCAGTTGATTTTAATTATTGATATCGTTTAACATGTTTACTTAACTAGCTCGTAATCAAAACGACAGTTTTGTTATCTAGAATCAATTAGTCTATTCTATAATTAGAAAATATGTTGTTAGTTATGTTTACACTTATGAACAGTATATATTCACAATATTTTACAGATTGATGCACAAATTAATAACAGTCCTTTAGGCGATGTTTATATACGGAGCGAAGTCAATGGATTCAGGTAAAGAAAATGAACACGCAGTGTTAAGTCTTTTCCAGTAAAGGAAACGGTTACTGTATTTTAGATGGCATGTTTGTCTGTATTTATTCGTCTGAATCTATCAAATACACAATGCATGTCAACTAGGAATGGAGATAGTTTCATATAGATTTCATGATTGTTAGCATATAGCCATGAACCATATGGAAATGTTTAAGTTTCAGTGTAACATTGATCTTCTATTTAAAAAAAATTGTTAATTTCAATTATCAGCAATAAAAGTAGAAATAAATTGATAGATATTTCATTCACCATAGCAAACAAAAACTTGAATTGAAAGTCGTTTAAGTAAGTATATGTAGATCTATTTCGATTCATCAATTGTACTTTCCTTTACTAGATCTAGTACATGAAAGCACACACACACACACACACACAAACACACACACACACACACACACACACACACACACACACACAAAAAAACAGTCATCTTTCATACAGATGAAACGAATAATTTTTAAGTCGGAAAAGGATCCAAATACCTTAAGAGTCATGTAAGTAGTTAAGCTTTGAATGAAGAAATCTAATGCGATAAACGACAATTTACAGGCTTGGTTCAGGAAAAGCTGTTCGACGATATACAATATATTTAATTCAAAGATATTTATTTGACTAAGGAACGGACGAGTATGGTTCTTCTAATGTATTATACCAATCCATTCGATAGTTTTTTACGCCAACTACTGTTGAAAAACTTTGTTAAAAGTGTGAAACTGGATGGAAACCATACATATTGCTTTAAAATGCGAACAAGTGTATACCAGTTTCAAACTAAACAAATGATAGCTTCTGTGTTCCAATTATATACTTGCAATCCAAATGCACAAGTGATATTATGCAACAACTGTAATATGAGAAAGATATGCAATACAATTTGCAAATGATGTTGATAATTTTGCGGATAAAGCAGTTACATTTGAAGTTAAATAAATTACAAAGCAAATACGGTGGCGAATTACAAATAGAACATTAAAAAAAAGTTTAGTAAAGAAAGACCGCCAGACACTAGGAAAAGTGGTGTTATAAAACCATATTAAAGAAGTTGTTTCTAGCTATTGTTACGAGCCAGGCGTAACGAGAAAGAAAAGCCAGCAACAAATTTGTAACAATAACAAATTTATTACAGAAAAATTATTAAAGAAAAATT